>QTSX02005269.1:0-78369 GCA_014839935.2 Entomophthora muscae | reverse complement strand
AATGGAGGGGTTTGGCAGGCGTTTTGGGACCTTTCTTGGTACAACGGGGAAAGATTGAGTGGTCCAAAGCCAGAGGTGGCAGTGAATTTACAGGTTCCTGGAGTTTACAAAGCTGGGTGTGGACCATCTATGCTGCTGACCCCTTGGCTACAAGCCAAACCAAAGCTTAATCCTTATATCTCTTCACTGGGATATGTTGCACTTTGCCATATCATCTCTTTAAGGGTTATTATCTCCAAGAAAATTCGCGTTGTCTCCTCCTCAAGGGTAATCTCACCCCTATTTGGGTGTATACTTCCCAGTTGTCAGGGACCCATCCTCAGACTCTTTGGAAAAAATGCTGAATTGTGATACTATATCAGGGGCCATAAAAGCAAAGGAAACTATTGGTATGGTGTTTGGATTAAAGTCCCTGGGTGCTCAGGGTGAGGATCAAACTTGAGACCCCATTGCTGGAAAAATGCTGAAAGTTGAACCAAAGATGATTTTGAAGCAGACAGCTGTATATATCTTGCTGATCTGAACTTTGATTCTGCGCCTGCTGATGCCAAAGGGATCACAAAGTACTCCACTCACTGCCTGGCTCCAGATTATCTGGGGTTTCCTCTTAGGATTTCACACAATGTTGATGCAACAATCCCCACCCCCATTCTCTTGAAGCTTACGGTTCATAAGAGCCTCTGTTTCTACCCTCTTGAGGTAGAACAGGGCTCCCCTATATGTTGCCCTGCACTTCTGAGAACTATTAGCCTGTATCCTTTCCATTTTTTACACCAACATCTAAAGCCCCATTTCAGCCCCCATAAGAAAATCTGTCTGCATATTGATCCTCATCAAGCCCCTTCTTCCTTTCAGTACCTTGGGTACTATTTAAGATCTCCATTTCTTATTTTCAACTTTTTCTAGCACTGATAAACTTATACTATATTATTTTTAGTATATTTAGTTCTTGGTGTCAAAAATTGCGCCATTCATGCTATTTTGATATGGCCTTCAAATATTGATACATGTGAAGTCTTATTTGGCTTTGCTTTTGACTTTGGAAATTGTTCACCTTCCTTAAATGGGTTGACATCAATTTCCACCCATTCTGTATTATCCTACCTGCACCTGACTGATCCTGGTACAAGTTCAGCTTGGAATGACCTCATCAGCCACACTGTCTGCCTATTGAGTGATCAGCAACCCTTGTCTACTATTTAAGTAGAATTATTTCTCCTAAAAAACAAGTTTATCCACATTTGTGTTGGCCTTTGTATTCTTCAAGCTTTTCCCTTTCCTTTTTGCCAAAAGGAAACCATCTTCTTGCATTCCAGGAAATTAAGGTACATGCCCTTAATTTTGACCTGAAGGCTAACCCAAGGCTAGCTTTGAACCTCAAACCTTTTGTGATAAAGGTTTCCTGCCATGTCCTCTTGGATGTTGTCTCCAAGAGCCAAACACAACACTTGAAATCCCCTTTGCAAGTTCTATTCTCCCTGGATTCATGAAGGGAAAGACATCTCTATCCTGGTATCTGGCAGTCCTTCCCTTGTGGGTCCTCTCCCTGGAGGTCCCCACTCTCACTACTGACCGGCAAAACTCCTCCCCCAATGATACCCATGCTGAAGAGTCTCTTGCTAATGGTTAGCTCAAATATGATTCAGGAAACTGGGGATGAAAGTTCAACCATGTTTGCCATTGATATAGTGTTCCAGAAGTTGAAGTCCCTCTTTTCTGTCCCCACACTTCTCTTTATCTATCTTCTGTTTTATCTGGTAAGATATTGCCTTATAGAAAGGTTTAGCTCTTGATGGGGGATTCTTCTTCCTTGGCTGATTTGGCCATGATAACTCTTCTGATTGGGCCAGTAGTAGCAGTCTTGAGTTTGAGTGCTCTAGCCCACAAGATAGAGAACTTGTTCCCTGCTGAGTGGGTCCCTGACACTGCTTGATTAATTATGGCCAGCCCACACTCTAATTCACCTTGATAATCCCAATCATTGAGCAGGATGACATCAGGGATAGCCCTGACACCAAGGGGATTGTAACAAATGCAACCCACTTCTGGAACCTAGAAGGTACTCCAAAAACTCCAAGACCAGCCCAGGCAGGACACAAAGCTCACTATGAGCAGTAGTCCCCCTGGTTAGTGACGCTGCCACCCATATCCAAAGACTAATCCAAAATTGGAATTTGGACTCACCCATCAGCTCACTCACCACCCTTTGCAGCCTGCCTGCATTTTTTGGGCTCAATTCAGAGGGTTGTTTGATAAGTAACCCACAAAGCCAAATATATCCACCAGGATTAGATGGGTACATACCAAAGGGTGAATCACCATAAGACCTGATCTATGCAGAAGTAGCTTCCTGCTTACTGGAGCTTTCAGCAAAAACTGAAATAACACCCCAATAAGCGCCAGCCAGTATCAGCCCCCAGTGTCAAGTCTGGGATGTATTTGTATGGGCCTTGTGACATTGAGAATAAAAATGAGAAAGTGAAAGCCCATGTCATCTATTCACCAACACCCACCAATCAAAAGCTAGCCATCCCTGAGGATCAACCTGTAAAGTTGCTCCCCCTATTTCTGGATAGGACACTTTCCCCCCACTAAACAAAGAAAACCTCCCAATACCAGCTAGACCTCTTACTTCCTTGAAGGTTTTAGCACATACTGTGGACAAGAGATTTGCCTTGGCATACCCTATAGACCACCCTGCTTCCTCTGTCCCGCCATGAGACACAACACCAGATAATTTGTATTATTTACTGGCCTGGTGTCAACCACTCTTAAAAACTATATGGACTAACCAATCAAAAGTTGACACATCAACAGATGCAAATTTAGGTCCATCTGGGACTAATGAGTCCCTGAAAGGTCCCTCAGGTAGCACACAATCATAAGGCATGTCAGAAATTACTGAGAAACCATCCAACACTCCTGCCTCAATTTTTCAAAAGATCTCTTGCAGCCAATTGAATTCCTCCTCCTCATCCCATGGCCCCTCAACCTTCAGTTCTGTCTTAAATTGGACAAGGGGAATTTCAGTCCCTTGCTTGCTTATTTTTCAATTTAATAAAGTTTTGACTTCAGGGGCATACTCTTGGAGTAAACTCTTTCTTAAAGAATACTTGTAATTTTTCTTTTAAAGATTCCTGACTTAAGTGCCCTCTCCTTGTCCCCCAGCCCTTTTTGGAGCCCTTGTAGGCTGGTTAGTGTATAACGCTTTTGCTTACCTACTATGAATCTTGAATTTGAGTTCAAACTTAAGATTTAAGTTAAATGTTAGTTTAATTTTTTATAAGTCTTGCTTTTTTGGTTTATGACTTGATTTTCACTTTGAAACTGCCTTTCTTTAACATAAAGGGATATTATATCAACCTGGCTTCTGTAGCAGCCTCTGTCTTCACAAGGGACACCAGGAAAATTCATCAAGACACCCTAGCCACTAGCTGTTTCTCCTGTTTGCTCCTATTTCACCAGGACCTCTCTAAAGTGAAATTTCTCAGAGAATTAAAACATGTTGGTTCCTTTGTCCAAATCCTTGACTCTCACTATCCTCCCTGCCATGATACTTCTTCAGATGACCACTCCTGTCCTCTGTAATAACCTGCTGTCCTTGACGCATTCTGTGGCTTCCAACCCACACCTAGTGGTGGATGGATTGAGAGATTTTTTTCCCCACCTTCAAAGCATCCTGTTGCAAGAAAACAACCTGATCCAGGCCCTGACTTCTGAGGACTTCCCCTCAGCAGCCCCCTCTGCTCTAGTGTTTACCTTCCTTGATATAACTGTTGTGCTCCTGCCCCCTCAGTTTATTGAGCCTCCTCAGGACTCAAAGAGCCCCTAGCAAGACCCCACCCCTCACAGCTGTGCTCCTTGGCTTCTGTATGGGATGGCTCTTATGGTCCTGGATGCCTTCTTTCTGCAGGTCAGATCTCCCTCTTCCCTCTGATCTCCCTTTTGAGAAGCTGTTCCAGTCATTCACTGGATGGCATAATGGTGGTTTATTTTGCCAGGATGGGAGCCAAAATTAGTCAGTTTAGCCCCCCTCTCTCACATACCCAAAGTACCAAAATACCAATATTAGAATACCTGCAGACCTAAAGCCTGCAATTTCTGGAGGAACCAAAATAGGTAGTATAAAATCCCCAGCTATGCTGAAAATGGTGGTATCATTTTTCTGATAATAAAAGTTAAATGAACCTTTGGTTCACGCAAATTCTGCCTGATCTTGTTCTAGTATTTTATCATCTACACTCTGTTTATGTAGGCTCACAAGCTCCCACTAGCCCTCCTGTCAATCCTGTGGCCCCTCTGCTCACATTATTCTGTCCAGCAGGAGCGCCCTTTAGACCCGTCCAGTTCACTGAGTACCTGAAAAATGCTGCCTATTCTAATTTTACCCTAGAGAATATACTAATTGAAAACTCTTTGGCAAGAACCAGAATTACATAAAAATTTAACCATGAAGGGAATTGGTATATTATGCATCCCAGACTATTCTGTGACAAGTATAACTATCTGCCTGCCTATCTAGTACCAATGACTCCTCCCCTGACCCTGCAGCCCAGCTGCCTGCATGATTCTGTTGCTACCTCTTATATCACTTCCACCCAACTGCTCAAAATTTTCTATATTACTCTGACAGGTTTGGTGGACTCCATGATCCCCAAATATGGACACTGGTCATTTCTCAGCCAATCCCTAAATTAAATTATCAAGCTGGCTTCCATCCTCTGGTGGGACCTACTCTCTGGTCCAGCAGTCCCACTGCCCACATCAAATAGCACTCCCACCAGTACTTGGTATCCTGACAGACGTCCCCCTATCAGAGAAGATGACTGGGCCTAAACAACCATGTAAATAATAGGGGAGGTCCATACCAGATAATTTACAGCAGTGGTCCAAGGATGCCAAGTCCCAGCGCAGGGTACAACATTCTTGGCTAATTACAGCACTTTGATGTAGATGACCCCCAGTTTGCTGAAGCCGTGGGTAGGAAGAATATATGGAGTAAGAGTCTGGTTAGGATATCTGTGATAGTCCAAACTGGGAGCTGTTTTTCAGGTGAGGACTAGGTTTGGCTAAATAAAGATTAGCTGCCTGAGAAAGGTAAAGCTTTGCTGTTTTAATGATCCACTTAGCCTTGGGTTATCAGTAAGGTGGGCTCTTAATAGTGCTTTAGAAAGATGAAAGTGATGCCCTGGGATGGTTATACCAAGGGGTATAAACCTTCTTAGATTACTGGGGCAATAATACAGCTGGATGTAGCCTATGATAGTTATAACAAGGGGTATGATGTAATACCTAAGTGTTGAGGGTAAAAATTTAATCAAATAAGAGGGAAGATTGGGCAGCTAGAAGTTGTTCATTAAGGAGAGGATTAGATAGACAATTATTGTTCAACAGAAGGCTCTGGCAAGGGTGTTGCCTTGTATAAGGCTGCCGGCAAGGTACATGAGCGTAAAATAGAGGATCACCATATTAGCTAAGTTAGGGGACAGGCAGGATGACACCAGAGGTGTCCATAGGGTCAAATCCAGTGAGTTGAATTGTGTTAGCTCCTGGTATAATACTCATTTAGGTCATTATGGTTTGGATCTGAAATGAGTGAATATCTGCAGGTTACCCCCTATCCCAAGATAAGCTGTCAAGGCAACTGTGAGATGAGATAAGTTGTCTTAAGACTGGGGAGGAGTTATTGGATCTGGTATAGTTACTTTCTTAGGTGAAGTAAAAAATTGATTTAAGTGATAATCATTGAGGAGGATATTCACTCAATGATAACACAATCTATCATTGTTGAGTGGTTTTTATTATATAATAGTGGGTCTGCAAGGTATGACTATTGGAAGGCATTGCACTGGGTAATCAAGAGCCTGAGTTGCATCTGGTATTTCCTTTATTGAATTGGAATTAGTGGATGGGAATTGAGGAGGTTTGGCTGGAGTCTAACTTGAAGTGGAGGAAGCTTTTTTGGGCCTTATTGGGGGACCCAAATTCACTTGCTGAATTTGGGTCCCCATTTATGTCCTCATTTATTAGTGCTGACAAGGTTGGGTTTTACCCTGGGACCTAGAAATTAAAACATTTAGGTTTTTGGGCAGCAGTTTTAGATCCCACTTCATGCAGTGGAATTACTGCATTTGGATTCCCAATTTGAGAATTTCTCAAATATGGGAGTTTCCAGGCTGCCCTGGGTGCCCATGTCTGGGCAGTGTGTGGGCTGATTAAGGTGGGTGGGCAACTGTGGTAAGTTTGACTCCCTGGTACTTGACACTTTATCAAGTACCAGGGAGTCAAGTGCCACATATGTGAATCTATTAGTATTTTTGGCTTAACTGATTTTAAGCCAATTTTTACTAGTAATATAGGGATTCAAAACCAAAAACCAAGCTTAAATTTACTCAAATTTGACTCCGTTTAATAATTCAGTTAGCTAAAAGACTGATTTAAGGGGCAATTTATAAGTAAATTTACTAATAGAAATGAAAAAACTTGTGTTTGGCACTCTAAAACAAAAATTGGTCAGTTTGGCAGTTTAAGCCAAATCCATATTTTATTAATAAATACTTATGTTCTTATATAAAATTTGTTATTTACTACTATATTTTTATTATTAGTGTCCATAGTTGTTGATTAAGCTCCAAAGCACCACTATACTGGATTTAGTAGTATAGACATTAATCAAATACCCCACTTGTTTTACATTATGTCATTCCCGGGTTTGTGGATTAAGTGGTGCCACATAAATTAAGCCCAATTTATTAAAAGATTTCATATGTAATTTATAAAAAACGGAAACTCAACTCCCCCACTGTTTGACTCTATCCACTTGCCACACAATTGGTTTTGGATTTAACTAATCAAAGGCTCAGAATTAAGGCTAAATTAATAAGTGACACACTATGAGCACCACTCAACACCCATCCACTTGACACTTTAACTTGGGGATTAGTACAGAGAGCTTCTTAACATTTTAATCAACGCTATGGTAAATAATTCACTCCCAGCTCTTCACAGCATACCTTAATCACTAATAAACACCTTCCTACTCATTTAATTTTTTAACTTATGTTGTATTTTTTTATTTTTGAGCATATGAAACTGCCTTGCTTTTGGTTTACTTTCAAACCTATTTTAAATTTAAGCAAGTTTGATATGTAAAAAACATAGTAAATTTGATTTTTCTGCTCAACTCTGGCATACTTGACAGTGAGAATTCAGCTTTTTCCAACTGATTGACAGTGCTGAACTAGACACTTTACTATGTTTTGAATTTTTAACTCCCAATAAAAAAATCCACATAATAATTTTTTTTGCAATTATAATCTACTCCTCTTCCTGCTACTCTCCATATGATTTTTATATACTTTATTTTATTTTTAGTTAAACTTTTTATTTAATTTAGCACTAAGATGTTATGCTAACCTAACATCTTTTATGCTTCATCATAAAATCACTTATTTTCTTTGTTTTAACCTTTGTATCTATACTTTGAGTTTCTATTTTGCTTCTATTTACTTTTTTATGTTTTTTCTTGATAAATAAAACTTTATTTGCATACTTTTACTTAACTTTTTTTTTTCCTTTACCTCTTTGTGTTTTATATATTTCATACTGTTTTATTTACAAAACTAAACTTTTCTTTAGCCAAGATCAAACAAGAACAATAAGCCTACCAAGCGCCAAGCCTCCAAGGGCTCTAAAGAATCAGCCACCACACCCAAGCGTGTCAAGAAGCCGGCAAAGGCAAAGTCTCCAACTCCATCTCCCCCCACCTCATCTCCTCCCACTTCATCTCCATCTCCTCCCCCCTCACCTTCAACTCTCCCCAAGTTCTCAAATAAAAGTGATAACTCTCTCAGTGATCACTCATTTTATGAGTCAGAGGCCAACTCCAAGCCCACCAAGGAGCACCATACTAAGAAGACAAAGGCTGCCAAGAAGCCCACCTCATCTTCTGGTAAGAAAAAGGAGGCATCCAAGCTGGCCTCAAAGATTCCTCCCCCTCCTGATGGCTCTTCCCCCTCTCTCATCTGACCCCCAAGATGGGCCTGAGGAGTACTTAAAGAATTTTAAAGCTTCTGGTTACGTGGCTTGGGATCCACTGGCCATCTACAACATTTTTAATGTGGAAAGAGAGTTCAAAGTTCCTAAGCGCTCCCCCAGTACTTCCCAATTATGTCTGTAAAGGGCAGCCCTGGTTATGTTGCTGACAACTACATCTTCAATTGCAACAACCAAAAGCAGCAAAGTAAAAGCAAGCACTTTGTCTGTGAGGACAAGACTTGTGGGGCCTGCCTGAAAACCAAGGGCTGGGAGAAGGTAACTTCCAAGAAGGGGGAGCACACTTGTGAGCCCCCCAATCATCTAATCACTTGTATGCTGAAGTGGTACCTTGTTTAAGTAATCTCCACCTCCTCTCACCTCCAGGCTTCTGATCTGGCCATCAAGGCCCTGCAGCATTTAAAACCCAACAATCTTAAGTTGGTACCAACACAGGAGCAGTTGGTCAAATTTATCAGCAATAAGCAGATTTCCGCCAATCCCCCTTTCCCCAAGGCCTCAGATGTCTTATCAGAGCTTACACTCACCCACAAGCTCAAGCAGCTTCCAAGTGGGGAGCACTTCCTTCTTCATGACAATGGGCCCGGAACCAAAGACCGTATAATCTGCTACACAACTCAGCAGAACCTGCTGGAGTTGAAAAGGGCTTCAACTTGGCTAGTTGATGGTACCTTTGTTGCTTGCCCACAGATGTTCAAACAGCTCTGGATGATTCATGCCCAGATTGACATCCAGGTGATTCCACTTGCTTTATTCCTTCTCTCTGGGACCACCAAGGCCATTTACATATGTGCATTCTCAATCCTTTGCAGAGCACTTTCCCTCCTTCCCCCAACAACAATGATGCCAAGAAGACCCCCCACACCCATGCCAACCCTCCTGCTGCTGACAAGGACCAGGCCACCCTGGACTTGAAGGAAAAGGTAAGGCTCAGAGCTCTAGGGCCTCACACGTGCATTATGGACTTTGAGCCTGCTCAGTTCAATGCATTTGAGCAGCTGTTTAGCAGTGAGACGCAGGGGTGCCACTTTCACTTCCACCAAGCAGTTGCTTGTAACGTGCAGGCCCACGCTGAGCTTAGTAGGTTGAGCTGGAGGGACACTTTGAACACCTGCAAATTTGTGCTGGCACAATTCAGTGCCTTGGCTTTTTTAAAGCCAGAGCATACTGTGCAGGGGTTCAAGGTGATCTCAAAGGATCCTTACATAGTTAAGCACTTGGAGTTCAAGCCTTTCCTTGAGTACTTTTAGCCCCAGTGGATTGGGAAGCTTGTCACACAGAGGCAAGGCAAGGCCTGCACCAAGGTCAGCTGGAACGTGTACCGGGCAGCCGTCAACGGGGAGCTGAAGACCACTTTGGCATCAGAGGCTTATCACAAGCATCTTAAAGCCAACTTTGGGCTTCATCCAAAGTTTAATAAGTTCTTCTCTCTCCTGCAGCATGAGCAAGAGAAAACAATCTCTAAGCTCTGAGATCTCTCCAACCGCGCCCCCCACCAAGCCAACCACCTGCTGTACCCTCTTCACCAAGGACATCCAGGGTGTAGCCAAGCACAAGTATAAGGTCTCTGAGCTTAAGCAGCAGCTTGAGCTTATTGTCACTGCCCTCCTGGAAGGGGCTAAAATGAAACAGGGAAAGAAGGATGAAGAGTAAACTTGCTTGCTTGCTCAGTTATATGATTTTAACTTTTAACTTTTAACTTTTTAGCTTTAATTTTTATTTTTTAAATTTGATCAATTAGTTTTTAGTTTTAATTTTTCTATTTTTTGACTCAATTATAAGGTACTGATTTTTTTATGTATATATGGTAAGTTTGAGATGAATAGTTATAGTTGAAAGTGAATGAAATGTCTTAATTTTTATTAATTTACTAATAAAACACAAGATATTCACATTTGTACTTATATGAACTATATCAAATAAGTATTAATATTTCTTGTTTTGAATAACTTCTATTGTTGTGTTTGGGTTTTTTTTGTCTCATTGGAATTTCAATTTTTATGGTAATCAAAAATATTTTTATGATGAAGAGTGTAAATTACATAGTGAAATGAGAAATAGTTGATTATTTCTCCTTATTATCATTAATTGAGGTACTGTTTTCATTGCATTTTTGAGCTCTCTGGGGTCACTTTTTAGTATACCATAGCTGTAAGGCTTAATTTGTTATATTAAAAGCTTTCAGTACATCAAGGTCTGTTAATTAAAATAAGTGTCAATTTCCAGTTGTCAATCAGGGAAAAAGCTGATTTCTCACTTTACTATAGTGTCAAGCACCAGTGAGTTAATCACCAGGGAGTCAATTTTACCACAGTTGCTGGTGAGTGCAGGGCGTCTGGCTGGCTGGGTGGGGAAACAGGTGGGTGTGCAGGAGCAGACAGGCTGGTGGCTAGTAAGTGGGGCGGGCAGGCGTGACAGGCGCCTGTGCGGTGATGGTGAGCATCTGCTTGGAGAATAAATTTTCCTCACATATTTTAAGTTTGTGTATTTTCCTATCTTAATTGTTTGAGGTGTTTGTTGAATTTCTTGTGGCTTGGATAGGAAAATATTCACTTATTCTTATCAAATTAAAATTGCATTGATTACATGACTACTAGTATCAGGAATATTCCTGAAATATGGACATCCTTAGACTAGATGGGGTGATAATATAGCTAGGATTCTCCTGGGATAGATGTGCTAAGATGTCATTAAAATCCTGATATCAACTGGGGTGATAATGAAGTTAAGTTACTTTACCTAGGAAGGGGCAAATTTTATTTGTTTATGACTTATGGGTAGCTTTAAAGAGGTCTTACTGCTTCTGTTCAAGTATATATGACCTAGAATCATCATTAGAGTGGCTGTTTAAAAAAGCAGCTACTGAAATTAATGGTTTGAAGGTATGTATGAAGTAAAGTTGGTTAGTTTTCTCTTGAAAGCCCAAATTAACCACTTTAGTGAGTAAACACAGTGGTGGTGAATGAGGTACGCCTGATTCTGATGACCTAGGTGGAGGACACTGATGAGGACTTGAAACCATAGTCTAGGTGATGTTTGTGACGGAAATCACAGGATAGTATGAAGCTGTCTCTAAGTGGTGGGGAATTAGCACCCAAATCCACATAGAGTTAATGATTAACTGCCAACACAGCTTCAGATACCGTTTTGTAAATTTTCCAGATGAGATACTAGGATTAAGTAAATAATTAATCCCAACCAGAGTAGCCCAAGATATATAGCCTGGGAAAGCATCAGAGTGTCTTCAGAATAAAATTCAGGACATTGAGATACAACAGGATTTTCAGCTTTGAAGACGGGTGGAACAACTCTGATATTGGTAGGCATTGAATTAACATTGGGTGGTGTTGACAACAAAGTACCAATGGCCAGGCCCCATCTGCCAGTAATGATCTGGCTGAGAATCAGATTGTAGGGGATGTAGCGTAACAACCCAACTACTGGATGTATTCTTAAAATAAAATTAGACCAAGGGATATGTGATTTTTATTGAGTAAATTTTGGGAGGACTCAACTCTTAAGAGTTGAAACAGTGAAATTATTCAATATATACCAAAAATTGACTAAGCAATACTGCCTGGATCCCGGGCTCCTATTCCTTCCACATTGTCAAGTGAGTATTTAGTCCAGGTTGCAAAGAACCCTTGAGTGAACAACTTCTGATGACCATGCTGATAAATAAGCTCATATTGGATGACTCTTAAATTACGTCAATTTAGCAATGTCAACTTATAGGGGGGAATAAGATTCAACCAGCAAGCTGGGGCAGCTGTAACCCATTTTCAATCAACTGTTTGACTCAAGTCTGTTAAATCAGTCAATTTTGGTAAAGGTTTTCTGGCTTTACGAGCTTTCCTACTTGGCCGGATAATCCCTGGCATTATGAAACTTACTGTGACAGTGTTCACTTATAGAGACTCTATGATATACTTAATAGCTATGTCAGGTGCTAGGCTATTAGTATAAGTTTGGAACAGTTTAGGGAAATATTGATGGAAGTGCTTCAAAATTTCTCCAAGGTGATTAATAGAGAAGGAAGAATTCAGAAAGGTTCAGGAAAATGTTGACAAAAGTGGTTCAACATTTATCTGAAGTAGGCCACTTGAGAAGAAAAATACAGAATGGGCTGGAGAAATGTTGAGTAAAGTCACTTCAAAATTTCTCTGAGATCAAGTTGCTAGAGAAGCAGAAAGCCATACAGTCCAGGGAAAATTTTTGATTTGGTTTTGCTGTAGAGGCAAAATCACAAGGATAATGCTGAGGAAAGTGTAAAAAAACTTATCTACTAGTGATTTTCTATAGAAAACAGTTAAGTTCAAAAACAGCAAAACATCAAAGAAAACAGGGAAATTGTTTAGTAAGCAAGGAAAAAATTGCCAATGTTTTTCTTGGTAAAACATTTGATTCCTATTTGTATTTTGGCAAAGCTGTGAAGACAAGAAAAGTGCTTCAAATTTTTGAATATGGAGAACATTGTTGTGATTGACTAAGTTTGGAGCTAATTTTACTGATAATTTTTGTTGTTAGAATAATCTAAAGCTTAATAAATTTTATCATAAAAAGCAGGAATATGTAATAGGACTGGTTACAGTAAGTTTATATGATTATTTTATTATAGGAAATTGAGAGCACAGATAGTTTAAGCTTTTGAAAGAACCATAATAAAGAGGATTTAACCTAAGAAAAAGTGAAACTATATTAGAGTGGTTAACTGAACATGTGCTAGAGGCAGATATCAGACAGGTTTTCATCAAATAATCTTAAGTCTGAACATGCAATTGGGGTTCAAATTTAAAGATCTTTATCTCCCAAGCAGTGGAGCTGGATCTAGTGATCCCCAAAGAAGTAATTGGCCCCCAAAATTCTACAAATAGTGAATTTCCAGAAGGTTTCTACTGTGTGCTTTCTTCTTTTAATAAAGACTTGTACAACCCCTACCTATATTTAAAGCTTTAAGAGAATAGATTCTTCCCCCAACATCTTATACCCAAATTCTGGGCAATATGAACAGTAAATGCAGCAGTGCAAAAGGTTCTCCAGGAGCCAAAACCCAGTGAGGAATAGACCAGGATATTAAAGGCACTTACACTCACAACAAGAGGGGAAAACTTCCTAGGAAAGAATTTTGGCATCCTCTTTCAGGTACTGTACACACCCAAGAAGAAAAAACTCAAGCAGGTGTCATAATACATGGAGTATATTCTAGGATACTGATAGGAAAGGTATTGAGGAGTTTGCAGGACTGCAAGCAAGGCTTAATATGCTGGGAGTACAGCTCAGTCTCTTAAAGAATGACACCCCAACCTAGCTGTGGTGTTTCAGCTCCTCTGGCACTATGACATATCCTGGGTCCAATCCAGGTGCCAACTGGATGAGGATGTCATTCTCCAGATGGGACAATTTCTTGGATGATGGCTTTAACTTGAACTGCATGGCCATAAACTCTTCTAGTACCTTTCCTATGACAATACAGGCATCCCCTCAATAAACCTTTACATCTGCTGAATTAAGTCCATCATTGGGCTGATATCATTCTTTGAATAATCTCTTGAACTCTCCTCCTATGAACTCATTGCCTCTGGTAGTCCTCTCCAAGTGTTTGATCAATCTGTCCTGCTCCTTGTTGGAAGTCTTGTTTGTTGCAAACCTTTAACATCTCTGGCAGTAAACATCCTCTTCACCTGAGATAGGGTAGAAAATTTTATGGGCTTTATTCATGAAAAGCTCTGCACAACTGGGAATAATAGATAGGGGTTGAGAGTGGCATTTATTGTACTCAAAAGGAAGATCCCTTTAGAAACCTTCTGTAATGTAGCCTGTTTTTGAGAGGAATATTTTTGGTTTTTAAGTCTTATAGTCCTTGCTTTTATCTCTTGTACTCCTTGTACTTGGTCTTGGGCTCCTTGTCATTTGTCCTGGACGTCTTTCCCTATGTCTTGGGCTCCTTGTACTTGGTCTTGCAGTCCTGCTCCATGTCTTGGAGTCCTTGCGCTGTCCTTTGCGTCCTGCTTCCTGACATGTGAGTCCTGTGCTACCCTGATCTTGGCCTTGTACTCTGTCACTGTGGTCCTGGACTCCTGCTCCTATGTCTTAAGCTCTTTGTACTGACTTATGGTTTTAAAAACCCACTATGTCCCCCTTGTTTCAGACTGTTTTTCCTTAAATAGCTACATGTTTTCAGTCTTTTTCCTTTCTGGCTCTTTGTTTTTCCAAGCTTAAACTATCCTGTTTTCCTTGCTTATAATATATTAAACTGCAGTACTTCAGCCAATTAAAACAGACTTTTCCCTGTCAAACCCCTTATTTTTTCAGGATTTCCCCCTTTAGTTTAACCAATGGAAAAAATTGATCAAATAGGCTTTGACCTGTAGCCAATCAGGCGTCTGGATTGGCAACAGTGGCAAAATTGACTGTAGGGATGTAAAAGTGAGAATCTAAAAGTGAGAATCAAAAATTGGCCAAGTCAACAATTTTAAAATTTCAAAATTAAATTAAAACAGCTCATCTGAAATTAAATTTATTATGGCCATATAAAATACTTTTTATTCATTCTCTCAACTAAAAAAGTCAAGAAAAAGTAGTTAATTTATTATAAAAAGCCATTTTGAAAATTTAAAAAGTATCAACTTGGCCACCTTTAGATTCTCACTTTTGAATTCTCACTTTTACATCCCTATATTTGATTTTGCCACTGTTGCCTCTGGATTGGTCTGTTTTGCCAAAAAAATCTCTGGATGACCTGCTTCTGACCCTGGTTCAAACATGTTGTCCTCTTGCTCCAGAAAAACCATGACTCTGCATTTTGAACAGTTTTTCCATAATTCCTGTCATGTTTTGCCGGATCAATTAGAAAGTTTCTGCCTATGGTTTACCTAATAAATTTTTGTACCTTAATTTCTTCAAAATTTCTCTGTGTTTTCCCCCATTAGTTCTCCCTTGGAAAAACTCAAATTGGCCTGTTGCTTGATTTACACTCCTCTCTAGTGCCCCAGAGAAATTCCAGGCTTTGTCCCCATAGTTTCCCTGTACCGTTTCTGTCTGCTTCTGCTTCCTCTTACTGAACCAGTTTCTAATAAATTACTATTCCTATTTATAATCTTTTCCCTTTTTATTTCTTTTCTTTTATATTTCTTTAATTCTTTTGTTTCTTTATTATTTTTATTTCTTTTTTAATTCTCTTATTTATTTTTAGGAATTCTTTTATCTCTTTATTATTTTTATTTTATTTTTACCCTGCTTACTTCTTTTATGTTTTCAGCCTCTTTTGATAGCCTTCACCTATTCCTTATGCTCCTTCTTGCTACTAGTTTCCTCAATTGTCTCCCCCCTGTTCTGCTAGTCTTCATCAGTCAACATCTTAGACTCAGGCAATAAGTCTTCAAAATTGAATCAAATTAGACTGGACCCCCATAAATGACCTACACCTTAGGCCATCAGCAACAGACACTCCTCATGTCTTGCTCTGTTTCTACTCACTCAAGTGGTTAGTTTGAGCTTTCAAGCTCAAAGTAACCAACTTCACTTCCCAGAAACCTATAAATCATCAAGTTCTGCATATTTTTCTCTGGACAGCTACCTCAATGATGGTTCTGGGCATATCTAATCTTACCTATTAGCTTCAAGTCTTCCTCAAAGTTACTTGACAATCATGGGGAGAAACTTTACCCCTCAATCCTAGGTGAATTTGTTCAACTTCACATCCCCAGCAGTTGCTCCTAAGATCCCAGAACTCCTCCAGTGCATCCCTTTCCACCTAGCTAGGACCTTTCTACCATCTCTTGTGTGAATTCAAGGCCACCCTTGCTCCCCTTTCATGGCTTGGATATCTCAACTTTCTTGGTCACAATCTACATACATCAACAAACTAACCAACATTGACCTGTTTCTAGGCATTTAATCTTTATTGTGGCCAAATAGCCCTCACCTGCAAAAAATGCTTCCATGTGGATTGCCACACTAGCCATTCCCTGGCTTTGATCCAGGACACCCAATAGTCACCTCCCAGGGGAAGGAGCACCAAAAAATGCTATTTAGAGAAGCAGTGGCTTAAACAACTTATTTGGGGGCTTTAAAAAGTAAATTTGGTTACTTTGTACTAAAAGCCCAGGATAATAACTTAGGTGAATTAGACAAACATAGTATAACATGGTTTTGGCCTCCAGTAGGCATAGTTAGGAGGACATCACTCTTCTATAGATGCTTTTAATATATAAGTATTGTGTTAGATCATTAGTGTATATTTACAGAATCATGGTAAAGATTTTAAGATGTCTTAAACATTTATATGAGACAGCTTGTTACAAGAGCAAAAGAGAGATGCACCTTGGGGAAACATTTCTTGCACTTTTTTATAAGAGCAAGATGTAGGAGGAACATTGAAAAATATAAAAAATTAATCTACATAGTATTTTAATATGTTAACAGGACATCTTCAGAAGCATAGAAAGTATAAAAAACAAATATAATGTTAAATTTTTGAGTAACAAAACAATGACTTCATATTTGGGTTGGGGAAACTGTGAAGATTTTGGCACAAATTTTTGTTATTTTGAGTGATAGATCATTGTAAGACTTTTAGGCTTGTTTTACTGATGAATTCCATTGGTAGAAAAACTAAAAGCTTAAGAAATTATTTAGAAAGCATCATGAGAATATTTTAGACTTTTAATAAGGTAATTATCAAAGATAATTATGTGATAGAAAAGAGGCTGTGTGGACTAGTTTAAGTTTTTGAATGAGCTTTAATAAAGATAAAACACTTGAAACAAGAGACTATATATAATTGATTAAAAGATAAGGCTAGAGTGAGAAATCCAGGAAGATAAACAAGGGGTATCTGAAGGCACAAGTTGAGATCCAAGAACCATACTAGCTCTTAAAAAGAGATATATTAGAGACCAATATAGGTTTAGGAATATAGAACTACAGCTTAGTAGAGCTATATTTTAGATTCAAAACCAATGGAAAATATATGATTGTCAAATCTAACAACCAAATTTCAAATCATAAATGAAAGCCAATATTATATCCAAAAATTGATTGCAGGATTTTGAATATTAATTTAATATATGGTATGAAACTAGAACAGATCAACAAAAATCTTGAAGCTCCACTATTACTAAAATTAATAAAAAAATTGATTTTGATAGCCCTGTTTAGACATGAAAATGAAATATAATATTAAATCATCTAAAATAGGCTCTAGTAAAATATTACACATCCTAAATCACAGAATTAGGAATCCTAATTATATTTGCCTGGATTTTGGGATATTGACTAATTAACAGATTCAACCAATTATTGCAGGTCAGCTGTCAAACACTCTTTGGAATAGTTTCAACAGAACAATGCAGGCTGTGTGCTGCAGGATCAATGAATCAATGACCAAATCATATCCTGGCATTAACAAATTCATGCATTACAATTAATGAATGGAATATGAAATTACTACTCATTAATTAGTCCCCTTCATCAAGCACCTCAATATGAACTTCATAATAATTACTATTCTAAACTTATATTTTATCCTAGACTAAGAGGGCTGTCATGAGAACCGTCATCTGCATTATGTCTAGAAGAGTCTAACATGGACTGGGCCAAGCACTCTAAGATAAAAGGCCCTGAGCCTATTGTATTAGAGTAGCTCTGATTAGTGTAACAATCATCTTGTGAACTAGTAGCTAACTGCTGGCTAGCTAGCCCTGGATAGTGGCCCAGGCAGGCAGCTGAAAAGAGATTCAGCTGTGCGGTGTGTCTAGAACAAACACAGTAAGCCAAGGAAGTTGTCAAGCAAGCTTCTACAAAACCCACCTAGAAAAAGGCAGGGCCTCCTGAAATGTTGACCTAATGCTACTTCAGTCTCTTCCTAGTGTTGTGAGCTAACTTGGATAAAATGCAGGCAGGCAGGCAGGCTGCCTTAAAGCCAGTCAATTAGAATAAAAGACGGATGATTCCGTATTGACTTGATGATTGATCCAAGTCCTATCTCCTTAATGTGATCCTCTCTTAGGCTTTATTAGTAGAGCAAAAGATGATACTGTTGTCATACAGTATAATTATCTATAGTAAAATATAGAGACAACCCATATGAACTGTATCCAGAAGTAGGAAGAACTGTCCCAAATCCTTTGGGATTTGGGCCCAGTCAGACTTGCTACTTCTGCAGAAAACAAAGCATTCCAGGACAGAGGTTACACCAAAGTCACAGGTTCTCTGTACTTTCCTAATATTAGAAGACTTAGGATATCATCTGACGGATGATAAAATACCCTGGTCCACAGATTTTCTGACAATATTCAATAATAAACCAAGGGGGAAAGTAACCCAAACATAAACTAAAAAATAACAGAGTTCAAAAATTGAAAATGGGGTTCCCAAAAGTGAAAAAAATTTCTGGAAGTTAACCCTGAAACTAAAAAGAATATACTTTTTGATATAAAAATACCCATCTTAAAAACTTCTACTAGACTAAAAAGACACCAGGAAATTTATTCTTTAATAAAAATCATAAGCTAAATAATAAAAAGCTCTTAAATCAGCTGTTCTTTAAAGAGAACTTTCTTATTTTTAAAAGCAAAATATAAAAGAGTTAAAATACAGCTTTATTAAAAAACCAGCAAATATAAAACTATACAAAAAACTAATTTATAAACTATATTATTTTTAAAAGTGAGATTTCATTATAGCTTATATAAAGGTATAATAATACTTCAGTGTCAAGATTTTGGGGTCTTGTTGCAACCAAGATTACTCTCCTGCCCACTATTGTATCTAACAATACACAGGGGGTGCTCAATGAGTTGCCCCATGACGTGATAAACAGTATGGGCCAATCTAAGCACAATGTCAAATTGCAGGCACTATCTCCTAATTAGGAGCATTTTCAATTTTGACACACCAATCCCTTGCTCAAGTTATTTCCAACCCAAACCTTATGTTGAACTTGCCGCTGTGCCACCCCCTGGTGGACTTGTGGCTTCTCAATATAGTATATAGGCATACTATTATCAAAATAAAGATCATCTTATTCCTATTCTTGTCCTTTCTATTTAGACTGTGGTATTCTCTAATATAAATACTTAACTATAATTGATTCAGTTACAGCAGTCTTGAGGAATAACTATCTTTATTATTGAAGTATTAGGACATTTTAGTTTGTGTTGATAAGGCTGGGATCTTTATGATAACAGACTGCTTCCTATTAGTGTTGGTGATCTACAGTGACTGGTAGCTTCTTTCATGAGATTGCTGGAATCAATAAGTAAAGATACCTGTAAGTTATTAGATGCAACACTGGCAGCTTTGGGAAAAAGTGATTTGGCAGGATATTGGAAGTAACAATAATACATTAATATTGATTACTTGGCATTACTGAAATATTATCAGTAGCAATTTTTATTGGTGAAATTTGTCTGCCTTTCAAGCCTGTTTGGAAGGGTCTTTTATAGCATCTTTTGCTATGACCAGGTTGGCGTCTGGTTATCTACTAACTCTTTCTAATCAGTCTATTATCCCTAAGCTGCTATCTTCAGCCCCAAGAGTTGTACTATTAATCCCAAACAGTGGTCTAGGATGAGGGTGAAACTATATACTTAATTTTCCCTCTTCAGTATAGATTTCCTCTTGACTCAGTTGCAATAAGCTAAGTTGGTAGTCATTGAAAGGGGCCCTGTCCTGTGCTCAGATACATTGCAGGTCAATGGACAGTCTTCTGTCCTACTTCTTGGTGAAATAGACATTAATTGGGTGGGATGCTGACTATCAATTGATAATTCCTGTGCTATTCTTCTCAGGTGCAATGTTGGCAGTGTCATGTCTTATCTATTCCCAGAGGTGTCTTGAATAGGCCAAACCTAATAATACCACTAATAAATTAGTGCACTATTATAGTGTTGATCCAGATAGCAATCCAATAGTGTATTCTAATAGAGTTTCTATTCTGGCAGCCTTGAATCTATTTTTGGTGATGGGCTTGAAGTAAAAAAGGGGTCAGTCAGTCCTAATTACAGGATTTCCTGACATTTACCCCCACTTGACTGGTCTATATCTTATTCAAAATAAAAGTACATAATTTTAGTTATTTTGGTTGAATAATAATATTATTATAAGGATAAAATATAATAGAAAATTACCTTAAAAATACTATAAAGTAAATTGATTATTTATTAAAGCTATATTATACAATGTTATACTTAGTTATATATACAGTAGTTTTATAATCTGTTGAGATGAATGAAATCATCTCAGTCTAAAAAGAAAAGAAAAGCGGATCCAAATCTATTGTAATTTAAGGTATCAACATCTTTGATTACTCCATCTCAGGGAAGTAATTCCCTGAGTGATTCCCCAACTAATCACTAAATTGATGGCACTCTTATCAACCACCCATCTAATATGGGATAAAACTTTTTGAGTCCTAAATGAAACATTAAAGGACAAGCCCCATGACTGCCATGATGTATATGGACAGCATGTGGCTTCCCATGATACTATATAGCCCTCTAAATCCATATAAATAAAGTATCATTATCTTCTTAATTCCCCCTTTATTTTGTTTATTATACTTCTCAGAAGTATATAATTGACATTAATATAAATTCCTTGATTTTATATTTTGTTTTAAGAATGAGATATTTTTGTTTATCTCAAAAGGTTATAAAAAGCTTTAGTATTAGATCTTCTTTTAACAAGTTGCAAGCTTCAAGGCTATCAAGAACATGTGACTTAAATTTTGTTAAAAGTGGGGACTTTAATATTTTTATTTAATAACAAATTACTTCTGACAAAACATAATAGAGATAGTTCAAATTTCATACTGTAAATTCAGAACCTGAACGTAAAAATGCGGGATTGTCAAATCCTTGGTCCAAATTTTGAATCACTTTTGCAGGCAACTCAGCTGAGTGAAAATTAGAATATTTAATAAAATCAACCATTTAATTTGACTTTTTCTGGTTTATTTAGATTGGCAAATTTCAAATCTCTTGAGCAGATAACTCAACTAACAAAAGACAAAACACAGCAAACAAATGTGGGATACATGAATCAGAAATGCGGGATTCTAATGTACAATTTGAGATTTCCTGTATTTCAAACAAATCATAGACATCATGTAAAACTTAAAAAATCTGAAATTGCGGGATTTTCAAATCCAAGAACCAAGTTTCAAATCATAATTGCAAGAAATTTGAAATAAATATAATTTATGGGTGTCTCAAAAAGGATGCTAAAGGATCTAGAGTGGATTTGTGCTAAATCTTTTAGGAATCATAGACATTCTCAAAAATCACCCTATTTCATTTTAGGGCAGCTAAAATTTAGATCCTATTATTCACCAACTTAACATACTTAATAAAATTGATTGAAATATATACTTTTCTTTTTGAGTTTAATTTTTAATATAAATTTTATTATGCCTTCTTTTAATAACATCCAAATAAACAAGCTGTTCCCTGGCCTTGACAAAATCATGCAGGGCTACACTGGGTCTTCCAATAGTGAAGCCTCTGTCTATGGTCATTCCCAACCCTCAGGCCCCTCCCCAAGCACTACCCAGGGGTGTGTTCTTTCTCCCGCATCCTCAAGTATGGCTCTGTTTGCCTATCATGCACAGGCAGCTGTTAACCCAAATCACATGTCAACAATAGCATCCAGAAACAGCCAATTAAGCCAAGTGGTCACCCAAGGAAGCCAGAATCCAGAAACAGCCAATCAGATGGAAATGTCCAGTTCCCAAGACAGACACATCCCACCTCCAGCCAATCAGCCTGCAAGACGCAGAAAAAAGCTAATTATCCCAGAGATTGTTCTCAAAATGGTCAAAAAACAAGGGATGCTTATGTCCCTTGGGGAAATTGCGGCCGCAATGGGGTTTGCAAAGTCTACTGTGGCTGCAACCCTGCAAGCCCATGTCAACTGTGGCCCCCTCCCAAGAAGACCCTAACTGGTGCCCGTACTTTAACTGAATATAAAAAGCCCACCCTCTCATGATGACTATCATGGTGTCAGGGATCCACTCATTAGGAAGTCTTTCCCCAATTGAATGGAGAAGAGCTCCCAAGTTGAATTTGATCAGAGTGGAACCTACTGGAGTCCCTATCATTAACATGTGTAGAAGGTGACCAAATAGATGGAGTCTTCCCAAGAAGGGAGTGAAGTGATTGAGAAGATAATATACACTTGTGTACCCCAAGACCAACCAGAGGCCTTGGGGTGGATGATAGGTGGGAATTGAGCTGTTTCAACATAAGGGGCATGTCTTCAACGCGGACCAAAACAATACCAAATTGAGTCTTCAGATTTGTCAGTAGGAGTTGGTTCAGAGTTTTTGAAGTTAACATCTGCTTGCCCATAATTGATTAACAAACACAAAGTCCATACAAGAAAGATGAACTTCATGTTGTTGGAGAACCTTCAGAATCTACTAATTAAGTGTTTAGAATTAAAAATATAGATTTATTTGGTTGATAGGAAATAAAGAAAATTGTTGGAGCAATTTGCTCAAGGAAAAATCTTCAGTTTAAATAATGAAGTCAATTGGGGGAGGGAGCATAGTTATTACCATGGGATCCTGAAAGGGTAGTTTGGCTAGTATTGGTTTGCAGGTCTGCAGCAGGCTGCAGCCTGCAATGCAAGAAGAGGTAGATTGAATTATTGAACTGCAGTATTCTTCTGGCTTCTGGTGGGAATGGTATTTTGAGACTGAATGAGTAGCATTCCTGTGGCTTGGTTGTGTTGTCTTGGTTGATTGGCTAGAAGGGTCCCCTGTATCATAGTGATTGGTTGAAGTGCATTTATTTTTGGTTTGATTGGCTGGTTTTGGGTTTTTGGAGCTTGTTTCTGAGGTGTTTTTGTTACCGTTGTTGCTTTCTTCATCCTGGGATACTGTTTTAAAATTTAAAATAGATTTTATATTCAATATTTTTTGAGTGTTTGCTTTTGCTCTGGCTTTTGTTTTTGTTTTTGTTCTCAAAAGCGCGTTCATTTATCAATTTTGAATGTGGATTCAAATTAATCTTGTTAATTGAATTGGATTATAAATTAATCCAATTTTCTGAATTTAAAATCTGTTTTAAATGATTCATTTGTGTCTTAAAAATTCCAGCAATGAAACCATGACTTGTGTAAGGAATAGAATCCCTTACACATGGAGTGTGACTTGCAGATGCCCCTGGTCTAGGTCTGTCTCCAACTGGGACTCCACAGCATTTTCACCAATAAGAGAATGGTGAATTTGTGGATGTACGGAGTTGTGGTTGCTGCCAGACTCTTATCTAATAAGGTTCTCAGTGGTTCCAGTTTGATGGATACAAACCCCTACAATTCAACCATTATTAATTTTATAAAAGGGAGGGCAATGAGGACGCGCAATGACGTCATCTTCTTGTCATATGCCAAGATTTTGGCAAGTATCCAAGACTTTGGGGGAAAATTGCATCCAATCTGACGTCTGCAAGCGCGGCCCAATCCTGTATCAATTTGTCGGGGTTTTGTTGGCAGTTTCCCCATTGGGTATCAATCATTACTCAGCAATATCAAACACTGCAGATGGGTATGCCTACCAGACAGAGCTCAAGGACATGCTGGAGGAATGGGCTACCCAATAAGCCATGTACACAGTTGTACTGAGTGCGGAGATGGAGCAGCAGAAATGGGAAGCCAACAAAATTAGGGCTGCAGGGCATACCTGTTGGTCCTATCCCACCAACCATGCTGACATGCATCTTTCAGATATATGTCTTTACAATTTTGGTTCAGCTCTCAGGCGCTTAAAGCCTGCCATCTACAATGAACTGTGCTCCCAAATTGAGAAGGGACACAAGCTTTTCCCTTCCATATTTGTCCAGGACTTATCAGATCTCATCATCTTCTATGCAAGTGATAGTGATAAGTCCAGAAAAGATTCCTGCCTTCCCCCACACCCATCCATTTTTTTTCAAGCCCGCATATGTGATGGAAGAAGAATTTGAGCAATTGAAGCAATCAGCTCTTACCGCCCCTTCCCAGTCAACACACCCTGCCTCCCAAACCCCCCATCAAGATCAAGCCACCCGCCTCCCAACCCTGACTCCCAGACCACCAGCCACTCCCTTCCCACTACCTTGGATGCCATCCCTTTTACAGGTGCAGATGATGGTGACATTCATTCTGCCCATTCCTTCCCCTATTTGTCCTTTGATGAGTAAAATAAAGCCTTTCTTTGTGACAACTTATTAAAGTTGATATTATTTCTTCCAATTCACAATTAATAATATTTTTATTATTATTGACATTCCCCATAATTAATAAAATGCTGTAAATTTTATAATTAACATATAATTATTTGCATAAATATTTTTCATTATCAATAATAAATTATGGACCACATATGTAAATATTACATTAGAATACTGCAACTAGACGTTAAATCCTGATATTTAGATATTATGTGCATAACTCAATGCAATTTATTTAATAAAATTCATTGTAAACAAGGCCTTTTTCCTTGTAATTTATTTAAATTGACTGTGTTTATATTAGAGAACCATTAATGCTCAGTACAAATATTGACACATAGTGCTTGACACTATAGTAATATGAGAATTCAGCTTTTTCCCTGATTGACAACTGGAAATTGACACTTTTTTAATTAACAGATCTTGATGTACTGAAAGCTTTTAATATAAAAAATTAAGCCTTACAGCTATGGCATACTAAAGTGACCCCAGAGAGCTCAAAAACAAAATACAAACAGTACCTCAATTAATGATAATAAGGAGAATTAATCAACTATTTCTCATTTTACTATGTAATTTACACTCTTCATTATAAAAATATTTTTTGTTACCATAAAAAATTAAAGCTCTAATGAACCAAAAATAAACACAAACACAAAAAATAAAGTTATGCAAAATATAAAGAAATTTAAATCTTTATTTGATATAGTTTTTATAAGCACAACTGTAAATATCATAAGTTTTATTAGTAAATTAACAAAAATTTAGATATTTCACTTACTTTCAACTATAAATATTCATCTCAAACTTAAAATGCATACATAAAAAGATCACTGCTATCTAATTAAACTAAAAAACTTAAAAATTAAAACTAAAACTGAATGATCAAAACTAAATAGTAAAAATTAAAGCTAAAAAGTTAAAAGTTAAAAGTTAAAAGTAAAAATCATATAACTGAGCAAGCAAGTTTACTCTTCATCCTTCTTTCCCTGTTTCATTTTAGCCCCTTCCAGGAGGGCAGTGGCAATAAGCTCAAGCCGCTGCTTAAGCTCAGAGGCCTTATACTTGTGCTTGGCCGCACCCTGGATGGCCTTGGTAAAGAGGGTGGAGCAGGTTGTAGGCTTGGTGGGGGGACGCGGTTGGCAAGATATCTGATCTTGGAGATTGTTTTCTCTTGCTCATGCTGCAGGAGGGAGAAGAACTTATTGAACTTTGGATTAAGCCCAAAGTTGGTCTTAAGATGCTTGTGATAAGCCTCTAATGCTGAAGTTGTCTTGAGCTCCCCGTTGATGGCCGCCCGGTAAACGTTCCAGCTGGCCTTGGCGTGGGCCTTGCCTTGCCTCTGCGTGACAACCTTCCCAATCCACTGGGGCTTGAAGTACTTGAAGAAAGGCTTGAACTCCAGGTGCTTTGCTATGTAAGAATCCTTTGAGAGCACCTCAAACCCCTGTGCAGTGTGTTCTGGCTTTAAAAAAGCCAAGGCACTAAATTGTGCCAGCACAAATTTGCAGGTGTCTGAAGTATTCCTCCGGCTCAACCTACTTAGCTCAGCATGGGCCTGCACATTCCAAGCAATTGCTTGGCGGTAGTGAAAGTGGCACCCCTGCAACTACCTGCTGAAAAGCTGCTTGAATGCATTGAACTGAGCAGGCTCAAAGTCCATAATGCACATGGCAGGCCCAAGAGCTCTTAGCCTTACCTTTTCCTCCAAGTCCAGGATGGCCTGGTCCTTGGCAGAGGCAGGTGAGTTGGTGAGGGTGTGTGGGGGGTCTTCTTGGCATTATCATTGTTGGCAGGAGGAAGGAGGACAATTTCTTGGCAAAGGATTGATAACGCACATATGTCAATGGTCGCAGTGGCCCCAGGAAGAAGAAATAACGCAAGTGGAATCACCTGGATGTCAATCTGGGCATTGATTATCCATTGCTGCTTGAACATCTGGGGGCAAGTGGCAAAGGTACCATCAACTAGCCAGGTTGAAGCCCTTTTTAACTCCATTGGGTTCTTCTGAGTGGCATAGCAGATTATATGGTCTTTACTGCCAGGCCCGTTGTCATGGAGGAGGAAGCGCTCCCCACTTGGAAGCTGCTTGAGCTTGTGAGTGAGCATAAGCTCAGAGAGGACATCAGAGGCCTTGGGGGAGGGAGATTGGTAGCAATTCTCTTATTGCTGCTGAATTTAATAAGTTGTTCCTGGGTGGGCACCAACTTAAGATTATTGGGTTGCAGGTGTTGGAGGGCCTTGATGGCCAGATCTGATGCGTGGAGGTTGGCAGAGGTTGGGATGACTTGGACCAGGCAAAACTTCAACATACAAGTGATCAGGTGATTGGGGGGCTCACAGGTGTTCTCCTCCTTCTCAGCAGTAACCCGCTCTCAATCCTTGGTGTTTAGCCAGGCCCTGCATGTCTTATCCTCACATACAAAGTGCTTGCTTTTGGTTTGTTGTTTTTGAATATTACAATTGAAAATGTAATTATCAGTGACTACCCAGGACTTCCCCTTACAGACATGATTGGGAAGTAATGGGGGAAGAGCTTGGGAACTTTGAACTCTCTGTCCACATTGCAGATATTGTGGATAACCAGTGGATCCCAAGACACATGAACAGAAGCTTTGAACTTCTTGGAGTACTCCTCAGGCTCATCTTGGGGTTCAGATGAGGAAGGAGGGGAAGAGCCATCAGGAGGGGGGAGGGGAAGGATTCTTCAAGGCCTGCTTGGATGCCTCCTCTTTCTTACAAGAAGAAGAGGTGGGCTCCTTAGCAGCGTTTGAATTATTGGTGCATTGCTCCTTGGTGGGCTTGGAGTTGGCCTCTGAGTGGTAAAAGGAGTGGTTGATAAGATCACAATCAGATTTATTGAGGGAGGAATTTTTGGGGGAAAGTGAAGGGGATGTGGAAGATGAGGGTGGAGGGGGGAGGAGTAGGAGGAGATGGAGTGGGGGGAGATGGAGTTGGAGACTTTGCCTTTGCAGGCTTCTTGACACGCTTGGGAGTGGAGGCTATTTCTTTGGAGCCCTTGGAGGCTTGGGATGTTGGCTGTTCTTGTTTGATCTTGTCTAAAGAAAAGTTTAGTTTTTTAATAAAGCAGTGTGAAAGATATGAAACACAAAGAGGTAAAGCAAAACAAAATTATAGTAAAAAGTATGCAAATAAAGTTTTATTTATCAAGAAAAAAACATAAAAAAGTAAATGGAAGCAAAATATAAACTCATAGTATAGATATAAAGCTTAAAACATAGAAAATAAGTGAATTTATGATGAAGCATCAAAGATGTTAGGTTCAGCATAACATCTTAGTGCTAAATCAATGTAAAAGTATAATTAAAAATCAAAAAAGTATATAAAAAATGTATGGAATTAGCAGATTTTAGGTGCAAAAAATTATTATTATATGGATTTTTTTTATTGGGAGTTGAAAGTTCAAAACATAGTAAAGTGTCAAGAATGGCACTGTCAATCAGTTGGAAAAAGCTGAATTCTCACTGTCAAGTATGCCAGAGTTGAGCAGAAAAATCAAATTTACTATGTTTTTTACATATCAAACTTGCTTAAATTTAAAACAGGTTCAAAAGTTAACCCAAAAGCAAGGCAGTTTCATATGCTCAAAGATAAAAAATAGAACATAAGTTAAAAAATTAAATGAGTGGAAAGGTGTTTATTAGTGATTAAGGTATGCTGTGAGGAGCTGGGAGTGGTTATTTACCATAGTGTTGGTTAAAATGTTAAGAAGCTCTCTGTACTAATCCCCAAGTTAAAGTGTCAAGTGGATGAGTGTCAAGTGGCGCTCATAGTACGTCACTTATTAATTTAGCCTTAATTCTGAGCCTTTGATTAGTTAAATATGAAAACAATCATGTGACAAGTGGATAGAATCAAACAGAGGGGGAGTCAAGTTTCTGTTTTTTATAAATTACATATGAAATCTCTTAATAAATTGGGCTTAATTTATGTGGCACCACTTAATTCAAAAACCCAGGAATGACATAATGTAAAACAAGTGGGGTATTTGATTAATGTCTATACCACTAAATCCAGTATAGCTGTGCTTGGGAGCCTAATTGACAACCATGGACACTAATAATAAAAATATAGTAGTAAATAACAAATTTTATATAAGCGCATATGTTTTTTTTAATAAAATTAAGATTTGGCTTAAAAAGAGTTGAACTGGTCATTTTTTGTTTTAGAGTGTTGAACACAGGTTTTTTCATTTATATTAGTAAATTTACTTATGAATCACCCCTCAAATTGGTATTCCAGCTAACCAAATTATTAAATGGAGTCAAATTCAAGTGAATTTAAACTTGTTTTTTTGGTTTCAAACCTTTGAATTACTAGTAAAAATTAGCTTAAAATCAGTTAGGCCAAAAATACATATAGATTCACTTATGAGGCACTCAACTCCCTGGTACTCAACAAAGTGTCAAGTACCAGGGAGTTGAACTTACCACAGTTGCCAATATTTATACTGAGTGTTAATGGCTCTCTAATATAAACACAGTCCATATAAATAAATTACAATGAAAAAGGCCTTGTTTACAATGAATTTTTATTAAACAAAATGCCTTGAGCTATGCACATAACATCAAAATATCAAGAGTTGACGTGCTAATTGCAATATTCTAATGCAAAATTTACATTTATGGTCTTTAATTTATTAATGATGATGAAAAATATTCATGCATTGAAGGTAGTACTATAAAAACCAGTTTTTTGATAGAATTCAAACAAAATGTCAAATATATACACACCTATCAACAAATTAGAGTCAGCCCTTCAAAAGGTTGTCAAGCTTGAATACAATATGAGGGAAATTGTGGTAAATCAACTGCAAAATGAGGGAAGGGCCTTGGTCCAGCAAAAGGAACCCTCAAAAAATAGTCTGGGAACAATAGTCAACAAAGAACACAAGGAAATAATTTTAAATCTTCAAAAGGGAATACATAAGTGGTTAGATTTCTAAAGTGAAAGTTACAACTTGTGGGAATTTTCAAAAACCAATAGAAAGAATACTCAAAAAATCAAACTAATTGAAGGAAATGAAAGCTCAAAGGAAATTAACACAAATGAAGAGGAAACCAACCAAATGGAAACAGATGAAAACAAAACTCAGTCAAGAAGCAGGAGCGCTTCAAGAAATACAGAAAAATTATCAAATTAAAATCAAGAAGAAACACAAGTTGCAAGAAAGATAAGGAAAATTAAGCCCAGAAAAATAAATGAAGAGCAGCCAACGCTCATGAAGTTTGCTGAAGGGGCACCTGTGGCTGAGGGGGCCGCAGAAGAAACAATTAGTAAGTCTTTTTTATGTTTTATTTATATTTACTTTAGTTATATTTAGGAATGAGGACAAGGTTGCAGAAGTGGCGGCTTTTATGCCAAGTTGGTTCTACGGGGGTTACCAATCACTAGTAGCCTCTGTAAAACAAATAAATAAAAATCAAATAAATAAAATAATTCAACTGAATATGAATAATTTTGCAAATATTGAAGCTAAAGCTAAGGAATATTTACCACCTGCAGGGTGCTTGCCGTGGATTAGGGAAGCATACAAAATAGGAGCAAGTATCAACTTCAAAGAGATGAATGAAATTTGCGGGGATGTCAAAATAAACTTTGATGAATACATATACAAAAGCATTCAACAATTCCCATTTGCAAACATCAATGAGTATGAAAAAACCTAATAAAAACTGACTTTCAAATAGGAACTGAATATCTAAAAACTGAAATTTTCTAATTAAGTATTTAAGGCATTGTCAAATAAAGTTGGGGACACAGTCCTTGTAAATACATTTAAACCTTTATTTATTTTGTTTGCCAAGGCATGGGGGGTGTCAGAAATTGCGGACCATGGTATTTTATCATCAGCCAGATGAGATCCTAAGTCTTCTAACATTAGGAAAGTACAGAGAACCTGTGACTTTGGCATAACCTTTGGCCCAGAATATTTTGTTTTCATCAGAAGTAACAAGTCTGACAGGGCCCAAGGCCCAAAGGATTTGGGACATTTCTTCCTACTTCTGGATATAGGTTCATAAGTTGTTGTCTCTATATTTTACTATAGGGTTTAATAATGTATGTTGACAGTATGATCTTTTGCTCTCCACTTAATTGGAATCAAACTAGGGAAAGGATTTGAAATATCAACTCTTTATTAGACAACTGATATTGAGGCTGCCCCAGCTGCCCGTGTTTTCCAAGTTAGCTCAGCCTAACCTTGAGTGTGTGCGGTTTGTGACGGAAGTTTGCTTGATGACTTCCACAGCTCAGTATCCTTTCTGAAGCTGTGCAACTATCCCTCAATCTGAGCGGAGTAGCTGTGAACCTGGACCATGTTACAAGTGGCTAGCTAGCCTGGCTGGCTACTAGTTGGCGGAGATGATTATTCACTTAATCAGAGCTGCTCTAATACTTTAGGCTCACAGCCTTTTATCTTAGAGTGTTTGGCTTGATGGCCCAGTCTATTTTGGGCTCTTCTATAAGTGTTTCAGATGATGGCCCATATGATGGCCCTTGTTCTAGAATGTAATTAAAGTTTAGAATAGTAATTATATATGGGAAGCATGTTTGAGGTGGTTGTTGAGGTGGACTAATTAATTACACAATATCTGCATGTTTCACTATTAATTTAGGAATAGGGATTTTGCAATTGCCAGGATATGATTTGATCATTTGAATTCATTGATTCCACCAACCTGCGGCCCATATTAATTTGTTGAAACCATTCCTAAGAGTGATTAGCTGCTGGCCCGCGCTATTTGGTTGAAACCATTATTAAGAGTAATTAACTGCTGGCCCGCGTTATTTTGTTGAATCTGTTAATTAGTCAATATCCAGAAATCCTGAAAGGGGGCAGATACAAGTCAGGCACCACAGAACCATCTTCAAATTCAACCAAACATCCTACATCAACAGATTAGTTCAAGTTTTCAAAAGATTATGCATGTTATCCAAAAAATATACCTCACAAAGAATTCATGTTGCAGTATACCTAGGAATCCTTATACATTGCATATTAAAAACCAACGTCAAAAAGTTGGAGGATGTACCTATTCAACTTGATATATGCCAATTAGCACTAGAACACTAGAAGACACCACAGGGGTATAGGACAGTCAAGCACGTCCTGTACAACTCCTTTGCAATGGCATTATTGTATGGGTTTTACGTGCCTCCCAAAAAGAATCTGCTGATTGATTTGCTTACCCGCCTCCCTTTTATTAAACGTTTGGCAACTATCAGGGTACAGGGCGCCACCCCTCTAGCAATTGCATTCAGGGTTTTCCATCACGTACAGAAAAGTACGTGAATCCAATTAGACACATTAGCTGAAATTTTAATTTCAGGGTATACTTCGCTGGAATAATTGCATTCCCTTTGCAATTTGCATCTCCCTAATAAATAATCCTCCCTTGCAATTTAAATTCTATTTTTTTAATTTTTTATTTCAAATATTAAAATTTTAATATTAATATTTTAATATTATTATAAAAATATTTAAATTTCAATATTAAAATACAAATATTTAAACTTTAATATTTAAATTTTAATATTTTAATATTTGAATTTTAATATTTAAACTTTAATAGTTAAATTTTAAGATTTATAATTATAATTTTAATATTTAAATTATAATAGTAATATATCTAAATATATTATAAGACATTAGTTATAGTTGCAAACACATCAAACAATAAAAAATAATTAAAAATGTTTTTATTTAAAGGCTCATTGAGTACAGGTTCATTTATTACGTAGATAAGGAACAAGAACTGAATTTATCCACATCATGCAGCCTGCTCCACTTATATTCTAAACAAGTGATTGTTTATAACTTGAATTACCTTTCTCTTATAATATGATTTGATAAATATATTTGATATGCTTGACCCGCGTCCTAAGTACTAATTAGTAAGAGATACATGAAAATCATTGGTTTCTGTGTCATGTGGCTATAGTGGCACTGAAATAATAAGGATCAGATGATGACCTGCAGGGTTCAATTTGTGGCTTAAAAAAGCCAAATTACCAACAAGGATTCACAATTGTTCAAATAAAATTAATCTATTTCTATCTTTTTTTAATTTATTTATTTGTTAGCGCAACAGTCAATATAATATTCAGTGCATTATAATAAAAATATTTCCATCTTACCTAGTATAATTAATTTTATTTACCTTTTCTACATATACTTATATGTCTACAATACAATCAAATGTCATTATGTATAAATAATAATTTTTGAGCCCTAATAAAAACAAAATAAAAACAAAAACAAATAAAACCTGGAGCGCCCATTTATCTAATTGGCTCAGAGGCAAGGACTTTGGGGAGAAAGGATTCTGAGTGCTCATAGAAAGCCGCCACCACATCAGGTGGCATTGAAAATTAGCTGATCTTGAGAATATTGAAGAGATCCTCAGTGTCCTGAGGGAGGCCTTTCTTCACCTTATTTTTGATCCACTCAAAGACCTTCTTGATTGGATTCAGGAATGGGGAATATGGTGGGAGGAAGAAAAGTCTCATTGGACAATCAGTAAGCCAGTGGCTGGAGGTGTGGCTGTTTTTGTTGATGGGGGATACTTGGACACAACCAGATCCACTTTGTGGAGCCCAACATTATCCAACACAGCAATGTTGGTTGTACTGTGGTAATTGATCCAGAGATACTCCTTGACAGTTTGGAGAAAATCAAGAAATGTCCTGCTATTATGAGAACCCTTGATCATCTGATACTGTCCAACCTCTGAGGACCAAGAAGCGCTACCATGGAATAGGTCTGAGAATGGACAGCTTCAAAATGGGATGCACCGTCCTTGGACCCCTTCTCAATACACCCATGCCTAGACCTGAGTGAGGAGGAAACAACAATTTGTCAATGTAGAAGAACTGGACATTCCCAGTCTGCTTTAGTGCCAGATATTTCTAAACATAAATGCATCAATCCTCAATGGTCTTCTCATTGTTCCTGTAGTACGGCAAACCTTTCAGTACTTTCCAGGAGAAGCCAAAATCAGCCATTGCTTTGTAAACAAGGGTTTTACAAACAGAAAGCCCAAACTCTGTGTCAAGCATTGATTGGACAGCAAGTGAGTCCAGGTGGCAATACTTGGTAACCTGCTGCTTGATTTCATCAATATGAACGGGCTGAAGGAGTTTAGGCTGCCGCTTAGCCTTAGTGGATTTGGCAATTTTCCCAGTGTTGCCATATTTGGTGTTGATGTTGCCAATTTATCTGGCCGTGACACCAAATTGGGACGCAATATCCCAAACTGCCATTCCCCCATTCAAGCAGTTGAGGAGAGCTTCACGCTCATTATCTGTCAACTAACACTGGCCCTTGGCAGGTACCGCGGCATCCTGGCTGGAAGGATCAACACAGGGGATGGGACCTTTGTGTAGAATGTGAGATCACGCTTGGTTGCGCTGGCGCCATTAATGATGGCATAAGACACAGGTGCAGATGGCTCCTCAAATGTAGCCAATGGCTTGTAGGTGGTGTCAAAGACATGGGGGCAGGAAGTAGCAACTCTTGGATCAAGAGCGCGGGGCCAGGTGACAACTGGGTACACGGTAGAGGTGTAAGTAACCTCAGTGTTCCCAGTGACTCTGGTGTAGGAGACTTTTGTGGAAGGCCTTGGGAGTGGCTTCTGTCTGGGATTCAGGATGGTTGATTGGGCTTGGGACGTGGGAGGTGGTTGACTGGCAATGATGCCTTGGGAGGCCTGTGTGTTTGCATGACTCCCCTTGAGTTGGGTTCTGGGTCTGTTCTTGGACCCTCTGGGACGCCCTTGTGGACAGGCTGCCCTGCGGGGTGGTGCAGGAGCTGGATGAGAATGTTATTGATGGTCCATAAAAATAAATATATATATGTATTAGATTAAATATGTATTTATTTGGATTTATTGGTTTAGTTGTGGGTAGTTATTTTCTCTTGATTTAGCCTTGAATAGTAACAGAATTTCTATATCCATGATTTGAAGTGTATAATATTGTATACTTTCTGGGGTTGGATGATTTTTAATTTTAATCAATTTTTATGTCTAAACATGGTTATTGAGATCAAATTTTTAGTTTGATTTTAGTCATGGTGGAGCTTCTTGATTTGGGTTGGTGTTTCCTAGTGTGCTTACTGTACATTAAATTTGGATTACAGTTCCCGCAATTAATATATGAGTTTACTAGTGGCATTCAAAAGTGATTTGAAATTTGGTTCTTGAATTTGAAAATCCCGCAATTTCAAAAAACATGGTAAACTTAATGAAAATGGCTGATGTTTTTGAACACTTCAAATCTGATTCCAGTTAATTCATTTTTTCCATTGGAAATATGCCGTTCAACTTGAACTTTGCAAAGTGTCTATGAGTTCCCGCATTTTTAAAAATACAAATAAAAATACAAAGAATTAAATTCAATTAAAAAATGCTATCCTGTAAAAGTGATTCAAAATTTGGACCAAGGATTTGACAATCCCACATTTTTACATTCAGGTTCTGAATTTACAGTATGAGAGTACCTTTTTATAAAATTCATATTATGTACATCTTATTTTTTCTCTAATATATACACTAAAAATATATAAGAAAATCTAAGTGAGGAGAAGTGAAGAGAGGAAAAGAGAAGAGAAGAAGAGAAAGAAATATTTTTCCTATCTGGTATCAGATTTTATATGATCCACCTCCTGACACTGCAGAATTCTTTTAAAAGTTTTTGGCCCCTGGCTACACCAGGAACCAACAAAACTTCTTTTGAGAAGGAAGGAGAGGCAGGAAAGGAAAAACTTAAAAATAAAAAATCATCTGTTTATTTCACTTGGATTTAAGTACTCTGATTTACAAACTTTGATTTGGACACTTCAATTTTATCATCTCCGTTTATAATGGATTTATTATCATTTATTCAACTGTCAAAACAACATGGTTGACCCCCCAGAAAGGTACTGACTAAGTGGGTTAAGTGACCTGAAATCTAAATTCCCAGTGACCTGTAGCCAAATGCGGAAGTCAACTCAAATGTCCAGAAACAGCAAAATGAGCAGATGATGATCCAATACAGTGGATGCTTTGTTTTAGTGCTTGGCTCATTATCAGGATCAAGCCACCCCTAACCATCTGTCCAAGTGACCACCACAATCATGTTCCTCTTATAATAATTCAACATAACTATATAAGTCATATCTCCCAATAAAGATAATTATCTAGTTTCTAATCATTTTCCCCCTTATAACTCTGCTAAAACAGCACAGTTACAACAATATCTTAAATGTAGGGTGCCCTATATTAAAAGTTATATATTTATGTATTGTTATTAAGGAGTTAAAATCAAATTTGAGTTTATAAAATGCTATTAACAAAGTAGAATTAGTTATTATAACTTACTGTCATCAATGTTCTGTTTTCCTTAGTGTAGCAGCTGTTCATTTGCTGTTAACTATGTGTTTTCAATTGACTGACTGATTTTCCCTCCAGTTGCACATGCAATAGAAAACAAGATTGCACCTCTGACTAACACTGGCCTCAGAGGCTTAAGCTTATTTCCTATTGGGGTGCAACTGGAGGGGAAACCAGCCAGTTAAATGCAAGCATATAGTTAACAGCAAATGAACAGTTGCTACACCAAGAAAAACAGAAAATTGATGACAGCAAGCTATAATATATCATTCTATTTTGTTAATATCATTTTCTAAGCTCAACTTTGCTTTAAATCATTAATAAAAATATATATACAGCTGTTAAAATAATGTACCCAATATTTAATTTACAAAACTACCAATAAGAGATTTTATGCCTATAATGTAAACTTAAAAAGTTAATCTTAATAAAAATGCTATCAACAACATTTATTGATTTTGTTAAAAAATGATTTATATTTTTTCAAGTGTTAAGCTTGTCTAATTTGGTGAATATTAGTCATCTAAACTTTAGCTGTCCTAGAATAGTGTTGCAACCAAGATTATCTCCTTGTTCACTAACATATATCACAACACACAGGGGGTGCTCAAAGAGTTGCCGCATGAAGCAAATAACAGTAACAACCAGCTTAAGCACAATGATAAATTACAGGCACTATATCCTAATTAGTAGTGCTGCCAATTTGACACATTGATCCCTCACTCATGATATTCCCAACCCAAACCTTATGTTGAACCTGCAACTTTTCCACCCCCTGATAGACTTGTGGCTTCTCAAAATAGTATATAATTTATGCTATTCTCCAATAAGCTACATTTCATTCCTATTATTGTCCTTTCTATTTGGATTATTGTCTTCCCCAATCTAAATAGTGAACTATAATTGGTTCAGTTGCAATAATAGAGTTGAATAATTGCTCAACAATACCAAAAATTCATAAAAGGATTGGCATAGATGCACACTAGATCTGTTGGCATCCCTTTTAAGATGTCCATTAATTAAATTTGTTTCAAATTCACCTCATTTATGCTTTGAGACTTGGTGCTTGGATATGAAAATCCTGCAGTTTTGTATCTTTTGATCATTTCAGGTAGTCTTTGATTGGATTGGATCAAAGAAAAGATCAAACTGTATGTCACAATCCAACATTTACAACTCATGTATCCTGCATCTGTGTGATGAGCTTTGTCTAAAGACAGTTGGATTATTTGTGTTAGCAATTTTAAATTTGCAAATTTTAAATAAAGAATGTCAAATAATATGGCAATTTTATTAAATGTATTTTTTTACTCAGCTGAGTTGCCTGCAAATGTGATTTTTTCATGGTGCAGTAGAGTGGGAGCTTGCTGCAATCAATCAAATGGGGAATATACACTCAAATAAGGATGACTTTACAAGTGAGGAATATAAAGTGTGTGCTTGCTCAGAGATGACAACCTTTGAAGAGAGAATATGGCAAAGTGCAACATATCACAATTCAGGAGTACAAGAGAAAGACTTTGATTTGACTCATAGTCAGGGAGCCAGCAGCATAGATGGGTTCACGCTCAAGCTCAAAAATTCCAGGAATTATTTCAGCAGGGGGAGGAAGGCTTTCAGAATTTTTTAGTGGCAAAAATGCAGAGTCTAACTGTTGAGGATTCTGAGTATAGTGATTAGAAATTAATATAATTCCCCGCTCATCACTCAGAGGGACACATAGACAGAATCTCACTATCAACTCTTATTGAGCCAAAATTATGCTGTATTAAAAGCTTCAGAGTAGTTGGATAGTGACAGTGATGGCCACCACTCCAAAATTGATCCAGATCAAGGAAGCACCTTGATTGGCCCTAATGACTGATCTCAGAAGTGGAGCCCCAGATATATGACAAAATATTCTACCAAACCATGCCGCAGCCAAACTCAAATATCCAAGAGAGGATTCTAGGAATCCCTCCTAAATAAGCAGGTTGAATAATTGCCAATGCAAAATATGCAGGTCATTCAAGAAAGTGCTTGCACTTCCAGGTTGCAAGAGTCTAGACAGCATGTTGTCAGGCTGTGGGGTAACTCAAATGAAAGAATCCCAGTAATAAATTAGGATCCCATGCCAGCATGACATGGATGCATAACTCTGGGGACTGAAACTAGCAGTCTGGGGAACAGATAGGCTGACTAATAAGAGTCAGAAGCGCCAGACAATAATCCTGGCAAGAGGGCTAAAAGCCCTATGAAAGAATCTCTCCTAATAATGGGATGAGCAGAAAAATCCCCCCTTTATAAATAGAGAATTAACAACTCTATCCCTGTGTACCACTATTAGCCGCTGCCTAGTAGTCTGAAGCAACCAAGTAAGAGTGTGTTCCACCGTCTGCTTGCAGTACTGTGAAACTCTCCTCTGGGTTAGACAAGGAGTTGCTAGCCCACTGAGCCCCCAAAGGCCCAATTGATGCTACAGATTTTTGCCATATAATCCCCTATCAATAATACTAGAATTATAACTAATAAGGTTAATTTAATTAAGAACCAAAATCTTGACACTAACAATCTTTTTATTAAAAATTGTACAAGAAGGTATTGTAATAAATGAATCACAAGGAAGTATATTTTATTAAACTGAAAAGATCAAACTACTAAGGTAGTTGGTTAGAGATTGATATTACTTAAAGCCATTGGATGCATCTTGATGAGGTGACCTCCTTGGGGTTGGTACTTAGTCAGCTTACAGACACCACCAATAGTGGCTCTATAAGCTGCTACCTGACCTCCTAGGAGGTTAGGGTTTGATACCCAGGAAGTCAAATTTTGGAAAGTTGAGTGTGGGACATCTGTACCCCGCTTGGACTCAATTTTCTGTGCCACTGCCAACTTTTGATTGATAGTTAGATTTAACCCTACTATGGCCGCAAGAAGATTGGTCTTTGGAGCCTGTTTTCTCAGTTGCAAGTGCTTTGGCCTAGCCACGCCCAGAAAAACTATACCTGTGATAGATTTGAAATCTGGGTGTAGGATTTAGCAACCCCACATATTTCCATTAGGTTCTGAATCTGCAGCACATGGCATGAGAATTAAGAAAATACTGGCAACAGACAGAATGCTGGGGTTGGCCTTGAATTTGCAACTTGGAGATATAAACCTTTGATTTTGCCCGTGTAGCTATTGATTTGAGCTCAATTTATCAATTATAAACCTGAGAATATGACATGATCTGATAGAAGATGATGGTAAGGTCTATCCCCAAAATTAAACTAATATAATTTGAAAATTAAGGGATCTGGGTTAATAAGGAGCCTAATAAAGATATAGAGGTAAAATCCAGCCTTTAAGGATGAAGCCTGTTAGAGCAAAAGAAGTTGATGATAGCAGTTGAAGGGCAGGGTAGAATAGATGAGACAATAATGGTGTGGATACTGCTGGAGGAATAGTTAAAACCTTTTTAAGAATTCTTTTAAAAGACTTCTAGGTTAAATACTCTTCCCAGATATTGGCTTTGATTGAAATGGTGTTCCTTTAAAAGGGATCACCTTGATAGTTTTCCCATGAAGGATTTCCCTTAATGGCGTTATTTTAATGCATTTTCTTTTAAAGGATACCTGTCAAGGCTTCAAGTTCATAAATATTTCTCCTGAAGGATGGATTTACTTATTACTTGAGCCTGATCTATGAACAAACTAAGCTTTATATTTAAGCAAGTCATATGCATGCTAAAGTTGCAGATGCCTTGTCTATAAAAGACAAGCTTGTGGATTATAAATCTCACCTTTCCTATGGATTAGGCTTATTTTTAGTATGGTGTTAATAATAATACCAGAAACCCCCTTTAAATAAATTTTACTATAAACCCATGATTCCCTAGAACATATTTTAAGGGTAACTATGGTAAGTTTAACTCCCTGATAATTGACTCCCTTAAACTTGACTCCCTGGTAGTTGACACTATAGTAAAGTGAGAATTCAGCTTTTGCCCTGATTGACAACTGGAAATTGACACTTTTTTAATTAACAGATCTTGATGTACTGAAAAAATTTTAATATAAAAAAATAAGCTTTACAGCTATGGTATACTAAAGTGACCCCAGAGGGCTCAAAAACAAAAATAAAAACAGTACCTCTATTAATGATAATAAAGAGAATTAATCAACTACTTCTCATTTTTTATATAATTTACACTCTTCATTATAAAAATATTTTTTATTGCCATAAAAAATTAAAATTCCAATGAACCAAAAATAAACACAAACACAAAAAATAAAGTTACGCAAAATATGAAGAAATTTAAATCTTTATTTGATATAGTTTTTATAAGCACAACTGTGAATATCATATGTTTTATTTTAAAAATCGATAAAAAATTAAGATATTTCACTTACTTTCAACTATAAATATTCATCTCAAACTTACCATGCATACAAAGAACAATCACTGCTATCTAATTAAAATTAAAAAAAACTTAAAAATTAAAACTAAAAACTAAATGATCAAAGCTAATAAGTAAAAATTAAAGTTAAAAAGTTAAAAGGTAAAAGTAAAAATCATATAACTGAGCAAGTAAGCAAGTTTATTCCTCATCATTCTTTCCCCGTTTCATTTTGGCCCCTTCCAGGAGGGCAGTGGCAATAAGCTCAAGCTGCTGCTTAAGCTCAGAGGCCTTGTATTTGTGCTTGGCCGCACCCTGGATGGCCTTGGTGAAGAGGGTACAGCGGGTGGTTGGCTTGGTGGGGGGACACAGTTGGAGAGATCTCAGAGCTTGGAGATTGTTTTCTCTTTACTCATGCTGCAGGAGAGAGAAGAACTTATTAAACTTCAGATGAAGCCCAAAGTTGGCTTTAAGATGCTTGTGATAAGCCTCTGATGCCAAAGTGGTCTTCAGCTCCCCGTTGACGGCTGCCCGGTAGACGTTCCAGCTGGCCTTGACGCAGGCCTTGCCTCGCCTCTGTGTGACAAACTTCCCAATCCACTGGGGCTCAAAGTACTCAATGAAAGGCTTGAACTCTGGGTGCTTTACTATGTAGGGATCCTTTGAGAGCACCTAGAACCCCTGCATAGTGTGCTCTGGCTTTAAAAAAGCCAAGGCACTAAATTGTGCCAGCACAAATCTGCAGGTGTCTGAAGTATCCCTCAGGCTCAACCTACTAAGCTTGGTATGGGCCTGCACGTTACAACCAACTGCTTGGCAGAAGTGGAAGTGGCACCCCTGCACCTCCTGCTGAACAGCTGCTTGAATGCATTAAACTGAGCAGGCTCAACGTCCATAATGCACACGCGAGGCCCAAAAGCTCTTAGCCTTGCCTTTTCCTCTGAGTCCAGGGTGGCCTGGTCCTTGTCAGAGGCAGGTGGGTTGGCGCGGGTGTGGGGGGAGTCTTCTTGGATTTGTCATCATTGGCAGGAGGAAGGAGGGAAATTGCTTGGCAGAGGATGGAGAACACACAGGTATAGATGGCTTTGGTGGCCCCAGGAAGAAGAAAGAACGCAAGTGGAATCACCTGGATGTCAATCTGGGCATGGACCATCCAGAGCTGCTTGAACATCTGGGGGAAAGTGGCAAAGGTACCATCAACTAGCCAGGTTGACGCCATTTTCAACTCCATCAGGTTCTGCTAAGTTGAGTAGCAGATTATGCAGTCCTTGGCGGCAGGCTCGTTGTCATGGAGCAGGAAGCACTCCCCACTTGGAAGCTGCTTGAGCTTGTGAGTGAGTGTGAGCTCCAAGAGGACATCTGAAGCCTTGGGGGGAGGGGGATTGGCAGAAATACGCTTATTGCTGGTGAATTTGACCAACTGCTCCTGTGTTGGTACCAACTTAAGATTGTTGGGTTTGAGATGTTGCAAAGCCTTTATGGCCAGATCAGAAGCCCAGAGATGAGAGGATGTGGGTATTACTTGAACAAGGTACCATTTTAACATCCAAGTGATTAGATGATTGGGGGCTTGCAAGTGTGCTCCCCCTTCTCCACTGTTACTTGCTCCCAGCCCTTGGTGTTCAACCGGGCCCCACAAGTCTTATCCACACAGATAAAGTGCTTGCTCTTGGTCTGCCATTTTTGGTTGTTAAAATTGAAGATGTAGTTGTCAGCAACGTAACCAGGGCTGCCCTTTACAGGCATGATTGGGAAGTAACGGGGGAAGGCTTGGGAACTTTAAACTCTCTGTCCATATTACAGATATTGTGGATGACCAGTGGATCCCAAGCCACATGACCAGAAGCTTTAAACTTCTTGGAGTAATCCTCCGGCTCATCTTGGGGGTCAGATGAGGAAGGAGGGGAAGAGCCATTGGGAGGGGGAGGGGAAGGATTCTTCAAGGTCTGCTTGGATGCCTCCTTTTTCTTACCAGAAAAAGAGGTGGGCTCCTTGGCAGCCTTTACTTTCTTGGTATGCCGCTCCTTGGTGGACTTGGAGTTGGCCTCTGAGTGGTAAAAGGAGTGGCTGGTAATATCACCATCAGATTTATTAGGGAGGAATTTTGGGGAGAAGGTGAAGGGGATGTGGAAGATGAGGATGGAGGGGGGAGGAGTAGGAGGAGATGGAGTGGGAGAAGATGGGGTTGGAGACTTTGCCTTTGCAGGCTTCTTGGCACGCTTGGGAGTGGAGGCAGTTTCTTTGGAGACCTTGGAGGCTTGGCACTTGGGCTGTTGGCTGTTCTTGTTTGATTTTGTCTAAAGAAGAGTTTAGCATTGTAAATAATAGAAGTATGAAAGATGTGAAACACAGAGGTAAAACAAAGCAAAAGTTAAATGAAAAGTATGCAAATAAAGTTTTATTTATCAAGAAAAAAACATAAAAAAGTAAATAGAAGCAAAATAGAAACTCAAAGTATAGATATAAAGGTTAAAACATAGAAAATAAGTGAATTTATTATGAAGCATTAAAGATGTTAGGTTCAGCATAACATCTTAGTGTTAAATCAATGTAAAATTTTAATTGAAAATCAAAAAAATATATGAAAGTTATATGGAGAGCAGCAGAAAAAGTAGTAGACTATAACAGCAAAAAAAATAGAAAAATTATTATGTGGAATTTTTTTATTGAGAGTTGAAAATTCAAAACATAGTAAAGTGTCAAGTTTGCCACTGTCAATCAGCCAGAAAAAGCTGAATTCTCACTGTCAAGTATGCCAGAGTCAAGCAGAAACATCAAATTTACTATGTTTTTTACATATAAAACTTTCTTAAATTTAAAACGGGTTTGAAAGTTAACCCAAAAGCAAGGCAGTTTTGTATGCTCAAAAATTAAAAAAATACAACATAAGTTAAAAAAGTAAATAAATGGGAATGTGTTTATTAGTGTTTAAGTTATGCTGGGAGGAGCTGGGAGTGAATTATTTACCATAGTGTTGGTTAAAACGTTAAGAAGCTCTCTGTACTAATCCCCAAGTTAAAGTGTCAAGTGGGTGAGTGTTGAGTGGCGCTCATAGTGCGTCACATATTAATTTAGCCTTAATTCTGAGCCTTTGATTAGTTAAATCTGAAACTGATTGGGTATCAAGTGGATAGATTCAAACAAAGAAAGTGTCAAGTTTCAGTTTTTTATAAATTACATATGAAATCTCTTAATAAATTGGGCTTAATTTATGTGGCACCACTTAATTCAAAAACCCAGGAATGACATAATGTAAAACAAGTGGGGTGCTTGATTAATGTCTATGCCACTAAAACCAGTATAGTGATGTTTGGGAGCCTAATCAACAACTATGGGCACTAATAATACAAATATAATAGTAAATAATAAATTTTATATAAGCACATATTTATTTTATTAATAAAATTAAAATTTGGCTTAAAAGTGTCAAACTGGTCACTTTTTGGTTTAGAGTGTTGAACACAGGTTTTTATTTCTATTAGTAAATTTACTTATAAATTGCCCCTTAAATTGGTATTTTAGATAACCAATTTATTAAACAGAGTTGAGTTCAAGTAAATTTAACCTTGGTTTTTGGTTTTGAGCCCCTAAATTACTAGTAAAAATTAGCTTAAAATTGGTTAAGCTGAAAATGCTAATAGATTCACATATGCGGCACTCAACTCCCTGGTACTCGACAAAGTGTCAAGTACCAGGGAGTCGAGTTTAAGGGAGTCAAACTTACCACAGTTGCCATTTTAAGTACTTTTATTTCAATAATATTTCAGTATATGTACTGTTTATTGTATTGACTTATATAGATGTTGGTGCTTTAGTCTGAGGAAATAATTATTGGGATAAAGCTTGTTATCTGTGGTAAAATAACTATGAACTTTGATTCTATTTACCAGCTTCTGTTGGCTATACAAGGCTATAGGGCTTATCTGTTGGCCATAGAGAGCTATAGGTCATAGATGTTGGACAGACAATTCAATATATCATATTTGTTGCTCAGATGATGTATGAGTGATCTGTTAAACTGTCTGTTCCATACTCTGTCCAGATTGTACCTGATTTGCTAAAATTGCCCTTGGACCAACCAGTTGCCAACTGACACTGCTGATCTAACCTATAACCACTATTGTTGGTTTTAATCTCCTCATGAAACTGTTGCAACTAACTTGATTGATCAACAATATTCCATATTGTTGATCAACATTTCAGTTGGCTATCATCTCAAAAATGGCTATATAATCTTCACTTGACTTATGTAATAAATTAGAGACCTTTTATTGCAAACCAAATACTTTTGTTTCTCCTTTAACTTGGATAAGTTACTTTTCAACTGCCTTTGCAGAGTTGCAGACATTGGGTCTGTATAACTTGTGATAGCTTCTGTAAGCTAGAAACAGATAAATTCATGTTTTCAGCACTGTTAATATAGAGACACCTAGGAACTATAAGTCTGCTGTATGTCACTTATTGATTCTGAATCTTCTCTTCTCCATCCCCAGTATCCATTTTCTGTCAGTATTTCAACTGATCAACATACATTAATCATTCTACCAACCCTTTTCCCACTCTTCTGTCTTGCCACCAACCAACAACTTAATCCTTCCCTTGTCTTTATCCTTTGTTCAAAAAGTATATTGTTTGTCTGGTATCCAACTGACTGCTATACACCAACTATGTATCATGTCCTGTTATTCTGTTGCTGACTGACACATGAACCTCTTCTTCTGTTGTTAATACTATGATCTTCATATATTATCAATAGTTGGAAGCTCCTCAGTTTTATGCTGATAAGGCATATTCTGTTGTACTCACTTTACCTGGTGCCCACATATCTAAGTACTGCTTAAGCCCAACAACTTTTTAGAGCAGTCACCACAGTATCTATAGACAGTTATATTAAAGAAGATGTATTTAAAATGTATTTTGAAATAAAAAGGATTTTAACAAGTATTTGAAAATGGGTATATTTAATTGAAGCTAAAATAAAAGGCTGAACAGAAGGAGAATTACAGAGAAATGCAAGAGAGAGGTGGAATGGTGGAAGGAATAGGAATTTTTGGCTTTGGTTTTGTGGCGCTGGATGATAAGAGTGTAGTTGGACTGGAGGAGTGGTTCAATCAAATCACATTGACATTCAAGTTCACATGTGGCAATGTTCAGCATGGAGCTGGCATCTGAGCACTTGGACTCCCTGCAGTCGATGCTATCGACAACCGTCTCCTCGGGAACTTCAAGGGCTTCGGCTAAGCACTGGTCGGGGGAGGAAGCTTCTTTACAGTATTTGGCTACCTTGTTGGCGTTGTACTGCTGCCATATTTCATCTGCGGTCAGCCCCACTTCCTCGTAAAAGCGTTTGTACTTACAGTACTGATCTTGAGCATTGCACTTTGAGTAGCCCTGGGTGAGCTTATCGCTGTGGTCGTTCTCAAATGTGTAACGCAGCTCACATCGTTTCTTGCACACCTGCATCTTGCAGTTGCTGCTGCATTTTTCAATCTTTTCTCTTAGGCTATTGCTTGTGCGCCGCTGGAGCATGAGGTTGAGCATCTTACAGTCCAACACCTCTCTGGTGCCTTTTATCAACCCTTGCCGGCATAGTTACTTCCTGGTATGCTTACTTTGGTAGCGTTTCAATATCAACAAAAGCGCCCAGCAACCCAAACAAGTTCCCTCCTCTTCTCATTATAGCAGCAAAGGCCTTAGCCCGCGAAAAGCATCTGCCAAGGCCTCGGGCAAATAAAAGTGCCACGCCAATCAATCCCCCTTGTTGGCAATCCGACCTGCATGAATAAACTGATCCTCAAGCCAATGGCATCATAAATAACCATTGCAAGTTGAAAGTTTCTATTCTGCAGTTCCTGGCGATCCATCCCAATCTTTCTACATTGTAATTTAATCATTTCAAATGGCTGCTCTGAACCAATAGAAGTAGGCAATTATATTCAAGCTACCAAACACCACTTCAAATTTAAATTCCAAACAATTATATTATTTTTTTGAAACATGATTATTTAAGTAACTAAATTCACCAGCAACATCTACCAGTCACGTCTGCCATTATCCAGCAAAAGTGTCTTAGTACATCCAAATCAAAGTTCCTAAAAACCACTCCTTTTTAAAAAGTGCATTTAGTTCAGAACTTATAGGAGCTAGGTGGTTTTTCAGGCACCCCAATCCAAATGATGCACTGCCCCATTAAGCAGAAACGAACCCATATAAATCAAGATAAATACAGGGAATTTACCTATGTACATGATTAACGTTCTATTTCTGAAACATTTCAAAATAAACCATTTGAGATTTATCCTAAAAGTCGACTACGATAAGCAAAAATGCAAGAAAAATACGAACAAGAATATTGAGGGGAAAGACATCAAGACATGATTTTAGAGCAAAATATTATGGATTGATTCCTTTGAATAAAAATTCCATAAAAAAGATTGAGCCATTATTCAACCCATCTGAGAATAAGGTAGTACTTTTCTCGAAGCTGCAATATACCAACCGTTCACAATATTTATAGGCAGTTTGATTCATGGTGCTTTGCAGCAATGAGTTTAATCGATTCTAAACTTCGATCCCTTTAATTGAATTACTGAAAAAACGATCAAGCTTTATCTTTAATTTAATAAAAATAGGTAGCTCAAAATAAAATGGTTCAAACCCCAATCAAAGTACAGTAGCTTTCAAAGCTATGACGCTAAGCAAAAAAAACTCATCTATACTTGTAGATTCAGAACCTAAAGGTAAAAATGCGGGATCTTCAAATTCTACACCCATTATTGAATCTCAATTGCAGTCTGGTTTTTTTCTTGATTAAGTCAATTCCTTTGTACTTCATTTGAATGTTTCAAATTACAGAATCTCCAAAACATCTGTTAATTCCAAGCCATGCTGCATATTTCAGGCGGTTGAGATGAATCAACTGGAGTCAGAATTAAACTTTTCATACTCACCAAACAACTTCACTAATTTTACTATGTTTTTTGAAATTGCAGGAACATCAAATCCAAGAACCAAATTTCAAATCATAACTGAAAGTCACTATTAAACTCAAAAATCAATTGCAGGATTCAGGATATGGTTTGAATACAAATAAAGTAGGCTAGGAAGCACTAGACCAAATTAGAAAGCTCTAAAATACCTAAAATCAAATGAAAAGTTTAAATTTGATAGCCATATTTAGACATGGGAATCAATTGTTGTAACTGTGTTGTATTAGCAGAGTTACACAGGAAAATGATTAAAAACTAGATAATACCTTTATTTGGATATGGGAGATTATATAGTTAGGGTGAATCATTTTAGGAAGAGCAAGAATGTGACAATCAATCAATTAGATTGGGCAAGGGGGCGGCTTGATCTTGGTAAGAAGTGAAGCACCAAATCAAGCTGTTGCTGAGTTAAGGTTGGCATTGGTTCTTGTTTCCTGGTTTAGTAATTTGATTTGACTTCTGCATTTGGATTTGAGTGATAGGAGGGTAAATTTGAGTGACATGGGGTCTCATGTGCAGAACTTAGCCAAGGGTTGACCCCACTATTTTGACAATAGGAATTGAGATAATATTATTTAAACCATAAGATAGATCCCCTTATTTACCTTCTGATTTGCCACTGTTCTGTAGCCCTTTTTACTATATTCTCCTTCAAAAAGGACATCTTGACACTTTAGAAGACATATGATTATGCCAAACTAACCAGATGTATAACCAACAGGATACGGATTAAGTTCTTGAAGAAAATTCATCTTGTGATTAAAAGATCCTTCAACTTCCCAAACAATCCTTTCTTTATAGCACCTTGTTCCCAATGTTTTCCTTTTTATAACAGCTTTCTCCAGAAGCTTGAACTATTCTGTGCTCACCTTTCCCTATAGTAAAATAAGCTTTCAAACTTACTTCCTCAGAAGCCTAAAGCATTGTATCAACATTTTCTTGACCATTGTTTAAGCCTTTGGCTTTTAACCAATTATATTCATCAATAAACTAGCCTCAAACTCATCCAATGATTTCAAACTTCAAAACTACAATATTTTTACTACAATCCAAATAGAAAGTTAATTTCCACCACTCAAAGTATTAACACCATGCACTCCAAAGTGTTAACTGCTTCCCTGTTTTAGCACAACATTTATCTGCATTTAAACTCAATCAGTTTACATATCAAAATAATATGTGTATTTTTTCCTTGGCCTTCTTCAATGTTCCAACCATATTTTGCTCATTTAGCATAATCAAGGAAAAATGTCTTATCAAAACATTTCTACATTTTGCTATTGTCATTAAAATATTTCAGAAAAATGTTGCATACTGCCTTCAACATTTACCCAAGCCTTTTTATACCTGTACCAATAGCCTAGAATAGTTGCCTATTTATTGAGCATATTTCTTAGCACTAGTGGTTTCCTCTCAACTAAGCCTCCTAGAGGCAAGCACCCTTGTTGTGCTAACTCCCTTTTTTCACCCAAGTGGTCAGCCTGGGCTTTTTGTCACAAAGCCACCAACTTTACTTCCTTGTCACCCCAAATCATTGATTTCTGCTGTCACTTCTCTAAACAGCCACCTCAATGACAGTTCTAGGCACCCTATACTTACACAGTAGCATTAAGTGTCCTCATGAAAGCTAATTATAAGACATGAAATGAAAACCTCTAACCATTGTAGTTGTTAAACCCAAATTTATTCCATCCTTTCAAGAAGCCAGGCATAGATAGAGGCATTAGATGACTCAGAATGGGGTACCACTGGGCCAGTGGGTAATGCCCACCATAGGATGGGTGCTAACTTGATAATGTAAGATAAGGACCCCCCAAGTAAAGACCAGGGCCCGGAGTTGGGCACCATAGTGTCTACCATTCCCGTCAAAGTAATATAGAGTACTCCAAACAGTTGAGTGGACGTGGTCTTGGCAGCAGTGAGGGGTTCCACTAGGCGGTTGGGTTGCAGGGTTAAGGGCAGAGCCATGGGGACAAAGTAGGTGGGAAAATAATTGTATTTGTCTTTGAACAATCTTGGCAGACTCTTGTATCACTTTCCTTTGTGTTCTATGTATTTGGTTTCTCTAGTCCTTGCCAAGGGATCAGCAATAAAGATGGTCTCCAAATTGTAATCCAAGTAGGCAGGGTTGGGCAGATATTCAGTAAAATGCACAGGTTCAAATGGGGCTCCAGGGGACAGTATAGTGCCAGAGGTGGGTTGGCAGGTTGGTCTCTAGAGTGGGTGGTTGCCTGGTTGTCTAATTGACCAGAGTTGAGATGAAAGATCACTAAAATTAAATAAGGTAGGATTTGCTTGAACCAAAGGTTCATAAAACTTCATTATCAAAAATGATGATATGGTTATCCCCATACCGCTGGGGCTCTTATACCATGTGATTTTGCTTCTTCAATTTTTGCAGACTTCAGGCCTGTGGACAGTTTTCTGGCAGGGCATGGATCTTGGCTTAGGGTTTTAAGGGTGGTGAATCCTGGTTGAGCTTGCTCTGGTGAACAGAAGTGGTGATGCTTTGTTCCACTGCTGCTGTTCACTATATCACCTGAGTCAGCCAATTATATTGCCCATTCTGGACTGGAGACTGTTGGCAGCTGGTGCTCATTGGTGGGGCTAGTAGTAGGCCTTGTCTTAACCTCCTTAAAGCAAGCCACAGCCTCTGCGTAGGTCTGGGTCCTCAGTGGCACAAGATTGGCGGCAATCCAGTGACCATTTTGGGAATCTCCCTTAACAAGCTGGCGGGTTGCGGAGTAATTCAACAACTTGAGTCTGTGACTCAACAGGTTGGCGGGTCCCTGCTCATCCTGGGTGATCCAATTTGTCTTCAGAGGGTCAGGGTTTGATTCCAGAGTTTTCAATGCTGGTATTGAACTTTCATTCTTGGCTTCTGGCAGACCGGTGGGTTCCCATCCTTTCTGATTGGGGCAAGGTATTTCCTGCGGACCAGGGTTTGGCTCAAATGGCAGGCTGGTAGGTCCCTGTCTATCCTGGTTGGTGCAAGGAATTTTCTGAGGGTCAGGGTTTGATTCCTTGGTTTTCAATACAAGTATTGAAATGTCATTCATGACACATCCCCAGTTGTTCTCAGGATTCCAATGACATGTGGTATATCTTTCCAGGGCACATCTTTACCCTTTCATAGTACCAACAAATGCCCTTATTTTAGCACTCTAAGACTTAATGTCAAAATCCAACCCTTGCAGTTAGGCAAACACCAGCCATTGTAGCTTAGAAAAAACAAAATAACAGCCATTTATCTCTTCTATACAACCAATCTTTACTTGTATGGCATCAGCCTATACCTAAAAAACCCTAATTCAGATGTGCTTGCCACAGAAGGTATATATGAGTCAGAATGTGCACAACTCTTCTGTACAGTGGCTGCAGTGAGAGTATGTTTACCAACCTGCAGCAAACTAAAATGGGCTTTTGGATTAGATGTTTTGCTTTTCTTGAAAACACACTTGAGCCACCCAAAGACCTCCTTAATTGGATTTAGGAATGAGAAGTAGGTAAGCAAAACCAAAATATATGTCCATTGTTTGGCCAATATACTTTGCCTGGACAAGTCCCTGGGGAATCTTTTTGCCCATGCAGCCTGTAAGGCTGCCTGTCCCCCCTGGCAGAGCTTTCCCAGTGCTTACTGACAAAAGGTGCACCAGTTTTTCTTTAGGTGATTCTGAGCTCCATTTGATTGGATGAGAAATCAATTTTTTAGGTATCCAACCATTTACTTTGATAAAATTACTAACCAATCAGATCATCACCTTAGAAGATTTGCTTGTTTTCAGAAAGCAAGGTAGGCCTCACCTAACTTCAATACTAACCTTTTAGCTTCTAAATGCTATATAAAAACTTCAAACTAAAGGTAAGCTTCAAAATAAACACTATTGTCAGGTAACCAACTTTAGGCAGTGGCCTGTCATTTTCTGGTATAGGGGGCCACAGGCCGGGCAGGTAAACCCCACCATAAGATTTCTGCTAACCTAAATAGATACAACATAGATTTTCTCACCCAAGACCATGGGCTGGAAGCTGGGATGATAGTGCCAATCACCACAGAGAGGGTGAGGCATACTATTCCCAACAATTAATTGGAATGATCTAGGGGAAGTTCAGAGGCAGAAACAGACATTGTTTGGGGGTGAGAGGCAGCTCTGTGTCCAGTTGGTAGGCAGAGAGGAAGCTAAGTTTATCTTCTAACAGTCAGGGCTCAGTAATAAACCAAGGGCCCTTTCTGTTAAATCTGAATAATTCTTTACTTTGGGTCAAGAGATAGTGTGCTGGGATTTTTTTTAGCAGTATATTCTCAATACTCAGGTTTTAATGGATACTCTGTGAAGTGAACAGGGTCAAAGGGAGCACCAGAAGGACAAAAACTTGTGGGCGGGGGCAGGCAGACCAGAAGAGTTAGGGTTGAATTGACAGATAACTAAGATAAAATATGACAAGATTTGGGAATACCAATATCTCATAACCTTTTATTCAAAAATGGCAATAAAGTCTGATGCAGGGTCCAGGGTTTTATATAGTTCCCTGCCGCCAGACTTTACATCTACTAAAGGGGAATCATCATAAAATTGGGAAATGGTGATTTGGGTGGGCAGGGCACCTGGGTTTTGGGACACCAAAATGGCACTGGCATAGGAAGGACAATTATTGGCTGGATCTTCAGGAAAGGTAGCACAACCTTTCTGTCAGTGGATAAAATTCTTGGGAGTGGCCCTTTGGATCACACTTTCTTCAGGTAAGGGGTCCTGATTGGCCACCAAGATAGTCCTCAAGTTCAATATGCTAATGATAGTAATCTTTTTGCCTCCATTAGGCAATTTATTGTGCTCTCTGCTAGATGCCATTGTTGGAAATTTATGCTGATGTTTTCATTTTTGTTTGAATTTTTGGTTTGGGTCTGTGGGGTTTCCATCCAAAAAAATGCAGGCAGTATTGTGTTGTGTTGTGTTCTAAGGAGTGGCACAGGAACACAATGGGAAATCCTAGCCTTAGGATTGGATTTTTACTAAGGCTCAGTTAGTTGGTAGGGAAGGTGAAGCAATTACCTTGTGGCCCTGAATAAAAATATCTACTAGTTGTGGCTAAAGAGAGGTACTAAAGTACTTGAAAACACAGAAATAAATGTGAATAGAACTTAATTTTATTGGTGGTGTAAAAGGGATTATATATTGTTTGTAGTTACCACAAAACAATACAAGGATGATAGGATCACTTGCCACAAGCAATAGTGGGGCAAGTGAGTTGCGCAGAACTAGGAAGACAAACAGTGGAATTTTCATCTTTGGAAATAGACCCATTTTGAGGGGCAAAAGTGAAAGCAATGTATTCATCCTTTAAATAACCCAAGGAAGGCAAAATTAAAATAGCATAAATAGTGGTGTTCACAACAGGTAGCTGCCCCCTGATTCTCAGGACTGGCAACCCGTGGGCAGTTGCAACCAGGGTTTGAACCCTGCTCCAAGCCTTGGGTTTCAAGGGGGAAGAAATGACATTCCTGATAACTATGCTAAATATTTAGTTCATGAAAAAACAAGGATGCTAAAGTTAATCTTAAGCTTTAATTCAAGGCTAATTAAATTTAAAGAGGTAATTAATCTTAAAAGCAACTAATTCATTTTACAATTCAAATCAAAGCTGAATTTCATGTAGGCATTTCCAATAAACTACTATTGAGTATATACTTCTGAGAAGTATAATAAACAAGATAAAGGGGAAATTGAGAATATAATGATACTTTATTTGATATAAATAGAGGATAAAATATAGTATCATGGAAAGCCATATACTGCATATGTATGTCATGGGAGTCATGGGGCTTATCTGAGTAATGTTCCTATCAGGAATGCCTTTTCTATTTTTCCTGAAAGCAACAAGGAAATTCTAATAAATGCAGGGTCTGGGAAATATTCTCCTAAATTGGAATTTTCTTCAGGACCTAGAAATGGTTTATTAGTGGGTAGTATCAGCTCCATATTATCTTTAAATGGCCTTGATTCAAGTCCGGAGGCCATCTTTGGTGCCAATACGGGGATTGAACCCGGGTCCTCTTGCTTACTGGGTGATCACCTAAACAAAGTTAGTATTTCAAATTCAAATTTACCTTTGCTGCCATACAAGATGGCTTCCTGCAGCCAATCAGATGTTACAACTGGCCCAGGAGTTTTCAAATTTGATTTTAATTCAAATTTTGATGCTGTTAAGTATCAATGGGGCTCTGAAGTTGTTTTGGATAATCCAGACAACAAAGCCTCTCCTTCTGGTGGTTTTCTCAACCACCAGAAGCCCCTCAAGCTGAGATCTCAAACAGCTGGGGTAAATAGCTCCTAGCTGTTTGGGAATCTTACTTGGGGGGCTTGACAAAAGAATATTTTCTTTTACTTTTTCTTATTAATTTAGAAAGGTGTCTATGCCAAGTTTTCCCCTTTAAATCCCCCCCCCCCCAATTTTTCTCCATTTCCCCAACTGTAAATTGTATACACCTGATGCCTATATAAGGCTCCATCTTGTCAGAATTATTAATTGTTCAGTTAAGAAAGTCAATTTCCTCTATACCAGTTTATTCATTATTGCTTGCTCCCTCAGTCTTGAAATCCAACACCATGATACTACCCAAGTCTCCCCAATGGGAACCATTTGAGTATAAATGGTTGGTTTGATTTCTCCTCTTCCAGCCCTTTACTGCAAGTGTATCCCTTGGAACCAGAGCCAATTCTGATTCATCTTCTCTTCATTACCTTGACAAGTCATGGCGCTGAGTGATACCAGGCGTATGGTACACCACCACTCCATTGCCACAGAATCCCCCCATTACAGAGAAACCGCAGGTCATGGGGGCCAGTCAGCCTGCTCCTTCCTTATTCCATCCATTAGCTTTGGCTTTCCTTCTCAGTTATCTTGGAGCTTACTTCCTTTTGGGAGAATTCAATCCACTTCTGGGTTAATATTGCCTTCTTGGGGAATTATTCCATATGGGAATGGTATCTGTCCCCATTGGTTCTCTAGTCACAGGGTTGAATCCATCTGCAGCCATACATCTTTTGGATGGTATGTTTCTAAGCGGATGGGTTTCTGACAGTTCCTCTTAAGTCATGAGGCTTAATCAAGTTGTGTTCCATTTAGGACCTTGATTGAGTGATCCCTGTCATAGATGGTTGACTGATAATGTTGCCACTGGCTTAATGATTAGTCAATGAGTCATTTGGTGTCTCATTTGGTGAACTACTTGGGGAGTTAATTTCCCAAGAGAGAGTAATCAAAGATGTTGCAACACTACTAATCTTCATTTCCTTTTAGATGGACTTGGTCTACAGCATATCTTGGGATGGGTAAGTCATTTTTTTATCAAATTTACCAACCTAGATTTAAAAGCCATATTTTTACCCTGAAGTAGATCTTGGTTTGGTAAGTATTGTTTTGATCACTGATCTTTTTTAAAAAAATCTGAATTTCAAGAGTCAATTATATACTTCTTGGAAGTATATAAAGCAAAATAAAGTGGAAATTGAGAAGAGAATGATAATTTATTGATATTAATTTAGAGGGCTATATATAATCATGAGAAGCCACACACTGTCCATGTATGTCATGGACAGCATGGGTCTTTTGCAGGTAATGTTCCATTTAGGACTCAAAAGGTCTGATCCTGTATAAGGTGGGCAGCTGATAAGAGTACCATCAATTTGATGATTGATTGAGAAATTACTCAGGGGATTTCTTTCCCATGAGAGAGTAAATGTAGATGTTGCAACACTATTAATAAAATGTTCAAAAAGCCAATTTATATAGAAATATTATCTTTTTGGAAAAATAGTTTATTAAAAAAGTGTGGGGATTGAAAAATTCATCAATTTGGAGATTTCAATCTCTGAACTTTGACTTTAGGCACTTGCCTGTCTCAGCATATTTACAACAGGTCTTGATTGCATTGGGCTGTTTATTAGGGAGATACCCTGAATTTTTTTAATGAGAATTTTAGATTGTGTAAAATGTGGTAGAAATAAGAAATTGAGGCATCAATTCCAAAAACATATTGGACCATGGCCTGTATATTTGCCAGTTCAAGATGGCAGTTTTGGTTGAAACACTGGTGAATTGCCCATTTTTGTTCCTTTTTAGGATCATTGATATGTGCTCACCCTTCTCAACAGAGAGAATTAAACCAGCTTTGATATATAGATGATACAATTTATGTGTGGATTTTGCCGTCACACCAACAGTCTCTACAATCTTTTTGTAGCCTGCAGGAGTCTGTTAGCAACTTGATGAGGGTAAGACATATAATATTTGGGACCACTTGTCTTTTTTATTTTTATTTGAGGCTGGTGAAGGCTTCTTGTTGGGATTTTTGGCCAAGCAATGATACCAATTAGACAGATCTTGTGGAATATAAATTACAACAACCAACTGTTTATAAAATAATGGCATAAAGATTATATATGTGATTGGCAGTGGATTTTCCACTGTTACAACAAAAACATCTAATAGTAAGCGCCACCACCCTATTTTTACATTAAGACCCACAGCAGCACCAGGTTCAAATCCCCTAAATGTGAACTCTTCTAATTAATTATATTTCTAAGCATTGAATTTAAGGTATGTTCAGGATAGAAAGAAGTGTGACCTTACTACAGTCACATTGGACTGTGGTTTCACAAAGAGGTTGAATTGTGATGAATTTCATAGGTTGAAATTCAAAACAATAGGATTGGCTTTGGAGAGACTTTCCAGCATAGTAATGACACCCAGGAATCAATTAGGCTGTACTGATTGGGGGCCAAAATAAATAATCTGAACAATTCAGATTATGAGACTAGGTGTCTCAAACACAATTTATTAACTGGGAAGGTTAATTGATTGATACCCTTGAATATGATTAATGAGGACTTAATCATAGCGCTGAAATGGACTTGACTGTGTCAAGTAAAGGCTTGTTGTCTTCAAACAGATTTTTAACTGGGAAGATTAATTAATATATGCTGGGAATATAATTAATGAGGATTTAATTGTATTGTTTAATTGCCTTGACTGTGTCAAGAAGTTTGGTTGAGGTTAGCCAAAAGTAAACCCCAAAATTGTGGTTTAAAAGCGCCGTTTTGGTGAATTAATTAGGTTAGAAGCGCTACTGCGCCGCCTAATTGATTTGTAAAGCGCCAAGGCGCCGCCCAGTGAATGTTTCAGGTGCTGGGGCGCCGCAGTGGCGCCTGGTTTGAGTTTGAAGTGTTTTAATGGGTTTTAATGGGGAAACCCATTAAATGCAAAAATAACAAAATATAGATAATGGTGTCTATACATTCAGGATTGATCAGCTGGTTCCCAGTTAGAACAAGGATAGCTTAGATCAGGAATATGTATACTCCGCAGGGGTTTGGTACCAGAAGTACAGAATGCTTCAAGCCAAAGCAATACATTTCCACGGAAAGAATCAGGTGATTATGGAATGTATTATGGCACATTCTTACAGGTTAAGAGTGTGAAGATCTTTTTGGTAAAGATCTGGATTGGATGACACTGTTATTTCATAAACTATGTGATAGGAATCCAGGTGTGATTACAGAACCGGAAGGGTTTTCAGCCAAATGTACCCAGATTGGTATATAATGGAAACATGATAATAATTAATAAAAAAATGATACTTATGTGTGACAATGGTTGCTTTCCCCTCAATCTTTTTATGCTTTGTGTTTTTGGATTTTAACTAAAATAAGACTACCATGAAATGAAAGAGATGGTCTGCAGCTAAGATTATGGGAAGCAAAAAACGTGGAAGTGATCACCAGATGGCAACAAGTTTAATGCCAAGATTGCTTGCCCGGAATCCAAGCTCATCAAAGCTTACATACAGGATTCTGTCAAACTGTAAAAGAGTCAGACTGGGATAATGAAGAAGCAAGCATGAATTTCTTGGATCTGTCACAAGAAGTGATTCTGAAGCTAAAAAAAACCCACACCAGCCAGGGCCACCTGTGCTAGGTGAAGATGAATATATTATATTGGTTGATGTATAATTAGTGCCAAGCCTAGTTTACTGATTACCCAAAATAGGGACATACTAGAATGTCCTAGAAGACACTGCTAGCAGCCCAGGGATTAACCTTTGAGAAGGTACAGTAGTTTTCAAACCTGTTGAGATAAACATATTTTATTCAGTTTAGAACATATGAACTCAGTCACAAAACAAGTTTCAACTTAATAGAGCTAAATAGAAGATAATTTCATAGAGAATGAGCACTATTAGGCGTAAATGTCCAGTCAAAAAACAACCTATTCAAACTGGGTACAAATGTACAATGATTCAACAACAAATGTACCAAACCCTAAAACACATGAGTTTCAGTCACAGAATGCATCTACTATGTTTACAATGTTTTTGGTGAATGCATGATACTCAGTCACAAAAGTTACAATCTTAATCCAACAACAAGCCCCAATAGCAACTGAAACAGACAACGTAAATATCAAATATCAAATATCAAAGTGCATGAATGAATCTATAATACTGTTACCAACTTGTCCTAATTAAGAATTAAATCTAGAATAAAAAAGGAAATAAATATTCTGAGTGTCTGTTTTGGGATTAGAATCAATAAAAATATCAAATTTATCCAAACTCATGATTAACAGTGTACATTTACAACCAAAATAACTAATATAGAAATATAAAAATCTAATTTGAAATAAACAGTAGTGACTACTAGCTTTCATGCTATTATATATGGAGTGATAAAAATTATAATAAATAAATTATATAGATAAACTTATTTTAATTTTATTTTACTTTTATATCAAAATAGACGCATCCCAACAACAGAGTAATAATGGACCTGTTGTGCACTGTGGTTGTGGTTGCCCCTGCGGGTCAAAGAACAGAGTTAGGGCAACCCAAGTGCCTACTCAGGAAGGAGACGGGAGAGGAGAGTTCAATAGTGACGCTGCACTGACACAGCTGGTTCAAGAAGCACAACATGCAAGGGGGCGGAGCATCAACCCCCTGGTCCAGAAGCTGACCAGAAAATATACCAAGGTTGTCACCACCAAAACGGTAAATGATGTCACCACCACAAGGGTGTCCTTGGTGTATGACACTGTATACCAATGTGATGGTGTTTCTGCAGCCATACTGGATAAGGTTAAGCCTGTGCTTGATACTAGCTACAAGCCTTATGTGAGTGATTCTGAAGAGGCAGACAATGATGAGTTGCCCCAGTATTTCTAAACAACAAAAGGGAAGAAGGTGCTGAAAAAGGTTGCTGTGTTCTACAGCCAAGTGCCTATGCCCTGTGTTGTACCCAATCCCAATAAGTTGACCCCTACTGCCAAAAATTCCAAGTACCACTTCATCCCTGACACCACCTGCAAGACCTTGATGAGGCTCATGGAGGAGACCACTGACTATAGGAAGGCCGCAGCTATTGCCAGTATTTTGGAAAAATCTGCGCACAGGCTCTGAAAACCCTATCTGAAAACAGGGAGTGTTCTTTTTGGAAAAATCCAAGCGCAAACCAATCCTATTTGTCCAGGAACACCTGTGGGCAATCTGAAAGTGGATTGAGCGGAATTGCCATCTTGAACTGGAAAATATTCAGTCAATAGTTGAGCCCTCTTTTGGAATCCAAGCTTTGGTTTCCATGTGCTACCAAGCAGTGAAAAAATTAAATTTCTTGTGGAAAAAGCTCGGAATTTCTCTCTATAACCACAATAGCCCAGACAACATTGTCTACCAGCAAAAATACACCAAGACAGTAACTGCTCTCAAGGAGAAGGGTACTTTCAAATTCTACAGCAGTTTTCAAACCTGTTGAGATAAATGTATATTAGTCAGTTTAGAACGCATGAACTCAGTCTAAAAACAAAATCAAAGTGGATCCAAATCTATTGTAATTTAAAATAAATTCCTTAATTTTTTATTTTGTTTTTAGACTGAGTTCATGCGTTCTAAACTGACTAGTATACATTTATCTCAACAGGTTTGAAAACTACTGTACTACATTGACAATTCATCCTTTGCGTCCTCTACAAGAAATGAGTATGGGTATGTCCCAAAAGGGGGAAAGAATGGCATGTCCTGGCATGCAGCTATCTGATCTGTTGCCTACTCAATGGTAGCCCTTCTTGGTACCCTTGGAATAGAGCTCTACCAGATGATCAAGGGTTCCCACAATAGTACAACCTTCATCAAATTTCTCTGATTGGTTTGGGAGCACCTGAGGCGCACAAGCCTGGGCTTCATCAATGTTATAGTATTGGATAATGTTGGGCTCCACAAGGTGACCAATATTCTTGAGGAATTCCAGGTGATTGAGCCTGGTGTTGCCATTGCCTTGCAAAAATTGGCTATAGCACATTTATGTCTTCTCTTCCTCCCTGCCTATTCCCCATTCCTCAACCCAATTGAGGAGGTTTTTGGGTGGCTCAAGAGATTTTTCAAGAAAGGGGCGCCACTCAGGCCCAATAATTTGTTCAATTTGCTACAGGTTGGTATCCATATCCTCCCAGCTGAAACTGTGGCCAAATTCTATGGTCACGCAGATTTTTTTCTCCCTGTATGCCTTGCCAAGCAGCCAATCAATTAAAGGCTTTGCTGTTCTCAATGTCTTTTTGGATTTTATTTTTTAATATTTGTTTTTATTTAGTTTAATTTATTCCAGCTTTATTTCTGTGATTCTGCATATTGTGTCAGGTATAATAAAAATTAACAAAGCAAAGCCAATTGAATTAATGAATGGACAAATAAAACACAAGAATATTTATATTTTTATTATTATGATTTTATTTAGGCTAGTGTTTTCATGTTTTTTATATGATTCCAATCATTTACTGGCATGTTTATAAAAATTAACAAAGCAATAAGGGTGAATGGATGAATATACAGAATATTTTTTATTATGTTTTTATTTGTTGAATATAGATGGTTTGGGTAGATAATTTTTAAAATAAAAAATTATATATATAAAATTAAAATAGTATTTGGGTGTAGACTTTTATTGGGGGTGGGAGCGGCAGAATTCCAGGACATTGCGTTGAAATAGACTAGTAATTTCTATTGAAAGTGTGTATGTTAACATTGGACCTGTACTAAATAAATTGTGGAAGGTAGAATACGGGAGCATTGTGACACAATTGGCTAGGGGGATTTTTCTGGTGGAGCAGCCATCCAATAGGTGGCGGCAAGAATAACTGAATCCTGAATAACGTGCTCTATTGAGCTGTATCCAGGGGCAATTTTTTCCGTCTAATAAATGATGCACTATATCCAGTTTTATTATCACATCAGAGTTGTTGCAGGCTTCTGCTTTAAGAAACATCAGTACAACAAGACCTAGATAGACAATCAAGTGAAGTCTCTGCCCCACAAACAGGGTGGAGAACTCACAAAATTTGTTATATAGGGTACTAATTTTGTTCTTAAAAGATGCAGTGGGGAAGTTTTTTCCATTGTTTTTGGTATACCAGACTTGTTGGAGCACCAGGAGGCCCCAAAGTCTCCAAGGACGCCTACAACAGCAGGCATGACGGCAGCAGAACTATAGCTAAGTTTTGTTATTTTTTCATTGAAATTTTTTAGGATTTGCAATAGTGTGTGCTTGGTGGGGTAACAGAAATGTACTTCTTCTTGCCCTCTTTCCATCTCGGGTAGGTTTTAGTACGGCATAGTTTGGATGAAATCCCAGACAAGCATGACAAAGAGCTTGCAGAAGCCAGGGAGCGGAACATAGTGGTCAAGTTACAGGTTGGGGGCGCAGCCAAAGCCGAGACCTGCCATTTGGTGTCATCCTGCTTTGGTTAGAGTGATTTAAGTTTTTTTTTGTTTCATAGGATAATTTTTTTAGTTTATTGATCATTTCAGAGGCAGTAGCTGGTATCAGGACCAGCTGACACCCTATGTGGGGGACGTAGTTGCTGTAGAATGTTTGCAACATGTACAGTTTTAGATACTGGCAGACTTCTCCTTCTGTTTCTTCTAAATAAAAAAGTTAGTGAGTCTTTTTATTTATTTGATATTACATTTTTTATCTTCTTCTATATTCTTACCTGTTGCCCCCTTGATGGGGACTTCTTCACGGGACTTGTCACTAGTTGGTTGCTGTTTTTCTGTTGGTTTTTGTTTCTTTTTATTTTTAGCTGCTCAAACATCTTGGGGTCCTTTGGCCATGCCTCTGCAGTTGCAAACCCCTGTGGCTTGAACTGTAGATTGGCAAGAACATCTTTTTGTACGTTTAGGAGCATGTTTGCAAGTTTGTTGGTAGCATTGGGAATCTTCTTCTTCACGGCCTTCACAGCAAGTTTTTCTAGTTTGTTGCCTTCTAACACCACCTCCTTTAGCATATCCTTCACCTTTTGATTGACCTCCTTGATTTTAGCCACCATTTCTTCCAATTCTGCCATGTTTTCCTTGTACTTATCCCAGCCCTTTTTATATCAATAAAATGTCCCAATAAACTATATCTATTCTATTGTAGTTAATAGAGTTTAAATAAATATATCTTGATTTTACTTATATTTTTTATTGACTTTGAGTGCTACTATGCATTTGATATTGATATTATGTATATTTATTGTATATAGCAACCCATTCCTAGTATTATGAACAAATATTTTGTCATGTATATGTTATGTCCAAGTAAAACATGATTTATTCTTGAATCAATATGCCAAGTTTGACCCAAAGTACATATTTATTAAAAGATAGCCCCTTTCAAAGGTTATATGTAGATCATTTATTTTAGAGATATATGTGTTTTAATGGATTATTTCAATTAATTATATTGTTTTCTATTATAACTTTAATATATTCAAAGCGCTACAATAAAGCAAATTCTAAAAACTACAGGTGTTACAGACCAGCCAGTTGGAATGAGCGTACATGCGGTGTCTTTGTACTTGGCTCAGACCAGACACACCTCAGTTAATGCAACCAGTTTAACTTGTTGAAATAAGCCTGGTGAAAAAAGACATGTCTTTGTTTGCAAATTGGCACACCAACTTGTGGTCACTCTAGCATCAGACCTCTGGGTTCTCTGATGCTAGAGTGACCACAAGTTGGCATGCTGATTTTCAAACAAAGACATGTCTTTTTTCACCAGGCTTATTTTAACAAGTTAAACTGATTGTACTAACTGGGGCATGTCTGGTCTGAGCTAAGAAAAAAACAGCACAAATGTACGCCTATTCCAATTTACTGGTCTGTAACACTTACAGCTTTTAGAATTTGCTTTATTGTAGCGCTTCAAATATATTAAAGGCATAATAGAAAATAATATAATTAATAATTATTAAAGCAGCCAAATTTAAGTTGTGGCATGATAAAAATCAACTCCCACTTTATTTAAATGTAAATTAAAATATTATAACTATAAAAACTTGTAAACGTTAAGCCAATATAAATTAAAAAATAAAAATTATTGGGGGTAAGTTTTATTGGGGGGATGGGATTGGGCGGTGCAAACTAGGTGGCAAACTGGGTTGAGGGGGGAGGACTTGATTGGCTGGTGGGGTTGGTTCTGGTCACCTGGAAGAATTGGATGGTGACTAGGGTAGCTGGAGGACCCAATGAGAGTTGAGTGCCTTGATTGGCTTGGTGGAATCAATTGTACATGACACCATATTCTAACTTGGGGAGGACGGTGATTGGCTTGTACACTGGGGAGTCACGAGGTGGCAGCTGGGGATCCTTTGGTGATTGGTTGTTGCTGAGAGCATTGAATGTCATCTTTTTAAACATCTCATTGATCTTCTGATAGAGAAAAGCATAATGGGGTTGTTGGCTGCACTAACCACCTGGCTAAAGGTTGTGGGGTTGCACCCACAGATGGTGTCTCCAATGTTGAAGAACAACACGTCACCCAGGTGTTGAAACTGTAGGCTTGACCTGCCAGCAAGATTCCAACTAAGCAGGTTTGTGACCTGTAACCCAATTATCTGGTCACTTGAAGCCAGACTAGGAAGTCAACTCAAATTGCCAAATCCAACAACATGAGCAGATGATGATCCCTTATGGTGGATACCTTGTTTTGGCGCTTGACTCATTACCAGGATCAAGCCACCCCCTTCTTTCATCCAACTGTGTGATCACCAATCATGTTCCTGTTACCCATTGATTCACCACAACTATATAATCACTATATCACAATAAAGATTATTATCTAGCTTCTGAATATTTTTCCCCTTGTAGCTCTGCTAAAACAGCACAGTTACAACACAGGTGAAGATCAGCATGGCCGGCAGGGAAAATTGAAACGTCGTGGCTGTCTGCTTGTATTTTCTCAGAGGCCACTTCAGTGCACTCCATTTGGTGGCTCATGAATATTTGGAATTTGGAATTGGCCAAGCTCTAAGTGGCAAGCAGGTTGGATAGGAATTCCCCGTACCAGTAACCAATGATGAAACTGGTTGTAGTCCAGTAAGATACAGTCCCTTTTGGGGAACCTTCAAGAAATGCACCAATGACAGTTCCCTGTGCTTCCTTCTTTTTGCCCTTAGGAGTGTTCTTTTCACTCAAAGTGCCATAATTATGAAACTGCAATGACAATTTATAATAGGATATAAATACAACATTGTCCAAAATAGAGGACAGGCAGCGGGTGAGGATGGCACTAATTGCATGGTCATAAGGCAAATCAGATACATCTTCCAACTCATTGCATGGCCAATTGATCAGAATCAGAACACTGACTACAAGCCCATGCATCCAGAGCTGCGCTATGCAGCTGGCAATGAATATGTATCAAGACCTAACAATTGGGGGAGTACTTTAGCAAAATAAGGTACCAAGTTGGCAACTTGGAAGCCTGTGAGCGCTGTCACAATTGGATAGACCATCATCATCAATCAAAAGACCTTGGTGTGTATGTTATAATGTCCAAAATTGCCGGCAAAATACGTGAGTACGTAGTATATACAAGTGTATATGGCTACAGACTGGGTGGAATGGGGCAATACAAGCGTGGGCCAGGAGTACTGCTCAGAGGAGTTAAGCTGTGCTGGCTCCTCGTAGTAGTACTTGCCAGATGGATTGTTGAATGGCCCATGCTGTTGAGTGTATTGGTGGCCCCCAATCCCTAGGCATGCTGTGTGAAAAGCTGAGAAGATTAGGTGATTCATCTCCTGATCCTGGGAAAGGGCAGACAAAGCTTAGTGTCTTATTTAACTTCTTGAAGGTAAAGTTTTTGAATTGATTTATGTGATACTACTGAGGGGTAATTTCACTCAATGATAGTACAAACTGTCATCAAGTGATTTGGCTTTATTATATACTATCATCCTTGTGGGGCATGAATAGTGAAAAACATTGGACAGGGAACCCCAAACACTTGGTGTTGTCTGGAATTCCCTTTTGGGAGTGGGATGGGAATGGATTGGCAGGCAATGAATTGTTGATCTTGGCATTGTGTGGCTTTAGAGCTTCTTCAGGCACTTTCATGCATTCATATTCAGATTCTGCAGTTGATGCATTGATTGTCATGCTGGACAGCTTGTAAACCCCCTCCAAATTTAGTAGGTTCCAAATTTGGGCAGCAGTTCCCCCCATTTTTGGGTTTGGGGAAATTGCCTTTTGGGGATTCCCAATTGGGCAATTTTATCATCCGGTGGGGGTGGGTGGTCCTGCCGTGGGGGGTGTACCGTCCCCCGCCGGCTGGCTGGCTGGGGGACTGGCTGGCTGACGGCAGGCAAGCCGCCAGGCTTGGCGTGTAGCCGGCGGGCGCCTGGCAGTTGGGCGTGCGGCCTGCGGGCAGCTGGCGGCCGGGGTATAAAACCTGTTTTTGCCAAAATTTAATTTTTTTAAATTTTGTTTCTTCTGCCAGTGGTTTTGCAGCAGTTTCCCCAATCAGGGGAAACTGCTGCAATTTTTTATTTTGCTCTTTGAGCCTGATTGTGCCCAAAAGGTTATCTTGACAAAGGGTGTTGTCAGGAATATTCCTGACAATATGCCCTGGAGCCCAAGTAGGCAACAGACCTCAGTCAATTGGAGGTATGGGTTGCATTGCAGAAGATCAAGCATGAAGGGATACACCTCCTTGATCTGAGAGTCAATCTGCTTCTTTGGTTTCTTGCCCAGCTTTGCACCACCTCTCTTCAAGAGGACTCAGAACTCACGCTTAATCACTGCTCTGTAAATTGAAGCCAATTGGCTATTTCAGAAAAACTAACGCCATTCTGATTGAGGCTCATAATCTTCTCTATCCCCTCATTGGTTATGATTTGACATTTTTGGCAGGCTTGAGAAATAAGGATACCCAGATTAGGTAGGACTTGCTCTGATTGACCTGAATTCTCAAGCACTGGTTGGATCAGGTTAGAGGGGGTTACAGTTCTCCAGTCTCCAAAATGTGGCACAGGCGCAGGTTGAGCCTGGTCTTGGGGAGTACCATTGCCGTAAAATATGCAGCCTGGGTGCTGATTTATACGAATAGTTAGTCTAATACTTCTTTATCTTAATACTATACCTGTTGTAGTATAGTGACAGCCTGGGTAAGGATAGAAGAATATAAGAAGATAAGAAGATAATAAGACAAAACTGGTTTTTATTATGATAGTATTGCACTTATACAGTGTGAGGTGGGGGAATTGCTACCAGGGGCAAGGAGGTACAGACAGAAGGATTTCCCTAATGGAGGAGAGTGGATTGACACAGCTAAAAGTCCTGCACAAGAGAATGACCAGTTCCACACGGCTTTCCTTAAGGAGGTAGATATAAATAACTTTGTTGTTCTATTATTAATCTTGGAAGTGAATCCCGTGCCTTATGCACATTTGAAAGGCAAATCAAACACCTGTTTTAGAGGCGTTTTAAACGTCTTTATCACTAGTAAAATCAGGATGCAATAGCGTGATTGCATGATTGTTCCGTTGCTTAATCCTTAGGTGGACGACTTTACGTCTAATCCATTCAGGATCTGCAACAACCATATTGGCTATCAGAAAAGCCATCTGTGGATGGACCTGGTGACACATACAACTCAGCCTCCTCACAACTTGCATTAAATTGGGTGTACATGTGAAACGCGGTGGTTGTGCTCCCTTGCTCAGCAGCCTGAGCTTGGAGTAGCTCCTGGTACTGCTCCTCAACAGCTTAAAATTATCTTCACTGGTGAAACTCATTGTAAACAAAAAAAACAATAAAAATTCTATTAAAAACAGAAAAGCAAAGTATTTCTAGAAACCTAATTTTATTTAAATGAGTGCTCCTTTTTGAGACATTCTCTCTGACATAAAGGGTCAAATTTAGATGTACATACATTGAAAATAATATTGAAGTTCCCTGAATTGATTTTGGTGGATTCACTCCTAAAACCCACTATTTCCAATTTGAGTCCCAAAAATAATCAATATTTTCAAAAAATGAGTCATTTCGTGTTTGAGTTCATCACTTTTGTGACTGAACCTCATACATTCTCTGTCTATATCATATTTGCCACACACTCATTATCAAATTTGATGTAGAATGCTTCAGGAAGTGACTGGATTGCATACATTCTGAATTTGAGTTACATGTGTTTGGTATCTCATTTTCAGAACTCAGCATTTGACTTTATTTTGTTTTTGTGATTGACTATTTTTGTTTTCTGGCTATAGATAAATGGAAGCTTTATTGGGTAAATTAACCTTCAACTGGTTTCATTTGAAATTTGTTTTTTGACTGAGTTCATGTGTTCTAAACTGAATAATATATGTTTATCTCAACAGGTTTGAAAACTACTGTAATAAAATCATTTTTTATCTGCAAGTACTTTGGCGTGGTCAGAAGCCATTCTTTGACAATAATTATGTTTCCATTTGATCCTGGCTCTTCTGATACAATACTAATAATATTCTCACATATGACTGTATTCAAGCAAATGCTCTGTGCCCTATATTACTAAAGAATTGTGTCACTGTTATGCAAAAAGTGCAACACTTCTCTTGTTTGATAGATACAAATTACTTAGAAATCTTAGTATAAATTATGGTGTCCTTTTTAAACACCTGCTGCCCTTTTCACAGTTTTATAATACTGTGGCTTCTCCTCATTTTCCTCACCATCACCATTGCTTATTTAGGGCTCATAGCAGATCTTCTGAGCAGGTTTAACCCCCTGGGTAAGACTGCCAACAACTTTATCTTGACAATACACAGTGGGGTAAAACAGTGACACTTTTTTCACAGTATTGTTGCTCACTGCTTAAGTAGCAACAACTTAACTTGGTTTCCTGGTTGGATCTGATACTCTTGGGTTGATTCTGTCATTTCTGCCAGCCTAAGTGCCCTGATTTTGTTGTTGCTTTTGAGTGGCTTTTATTGCTCCCTTTATCAGAGCTACTCCCACCTTCTGCCTCCTGGACAGCAGCATCTCTGTCTTTTGGTCCACAAGGATATCCATGTCTGTGGTGTACTCCTCAGTTCTGCCATCCTGGTTTTGGGATGCTTCTGTATCGATGTTAAATAAAATTCAAACAAAAACCCAGATCAAACTGCTTTAGCTATAAGTTTTGTTTTATTGCTCTTTATTTGTCCAGATGTAGTAACTCCAAAGCATGCTATCCCTATCATTTATTTCACATCAGGTTTTAAAATTTATATGTTTATTATTTTTGGTTGTAAATGTGCTCTTTTAGCTGTACATATTGGCCTATCTGTTTTATTTGATAATTTTATCCCAAAAACAAAAACTCAGAATATCATATTTTCTATTTCACTTCAACATATATATATTACTTAGGATGCACTAGTAACAGTGTGTCAACTTCACTAATTTGTTTTACTACTTGATATTTTTGTTGCTTGTTTCAGTTGCTATATGGGTTCATAGATGGATTGAGATTTTTACTTCATTGCCTGGATTCATTTCATTTTTTCCTTGAACTTAATAAACATAGTAGCTTTGGAGTACGACTGAAATCATTTAATCTGTGTAATCACTTTAGTCATAGCTAATTCCAATCTAAGTTCACTTATAGTGCACATCTTTTGCTGTGTCCCTGATTGTTTGCACCCATTAATACTCATCTGGCCGTTAAAAGAGCTTCTATTTTTACTGAAGAGTTGAATTTTGTTCTGGGCTGAGCTGATTCTATTTCAGGTTGATGTATTTTCGTTTATTTCATCGGGTTATAAAACTACTGTTTTAATGTTTAAATTCATTTCATTTTATTTTTTTAAGCACAGCTTTTCTCTTTATTGATTATCTGACTGCTAACAAGACTAGACCAAATAGAAGATAAAGCAAATTAAACAACAACTGAATCGCTTTGCAAGGTTCTTGAATATATTGATTTCATAAAGTTGAACTTCCAGTATGAGTGGCTCGTGTATTTTTATAATAAAATTAACTTTTTGAAGTTGACTCAACCCCATTTGCGTGTTAAACTCAGTTTAGAACGACACTCATATTATGCCTCGAGCAGGGTGATTTGATGAAAACTATGCATAAAAATATAAAAAATGAAAGCAATTATTAGATTTCTGAACCGAGACAAAGGTAAGAATTACAGATAGTAATCTAGAGCTTTTTGTTGATTTAAACTCTTCGCAAAACACAGTTTTAGAAACCTTTTGAATTGTGTGAATGAATAAACACATCGAAGCTAAGAATTTGGGCACAAAATTAGAGCGTTATTGTATGAGTTGATGCGGGTTAAAACGGATTTAGGCACTGAAGCGCAACTGAATTAATATTAGTCTGGAAGATACCAATCAAGTGGAATTAAATCATTCCTCGTCGGTCCATTTGGCTGCATAAAATCCTAGGTAGGGAAGATGATATCTAACAAGCGAATTGGCATCACTATAGGCTTGGTAGCTGAAATAAATCCGTGATTAATAAAAGTTGGAGCAGTAAACTTACGCAAGGAAAACAGCAAGAAGGACTAACACAATGAACAAGGGCCAATTGAGAAACGAAAGTGTCATTGCAACAAATCCTTGAAGGAGCTAAAATGATTTAGACCATTTTCAAGCAGATGTACCAAGAAGAATTTTTGTGGCTTAACAAGGGTTGATCATAAAAGTCAAAGAAATTATTTGAAACTCCCAAGAGATCTAATATCACGTTTCCTTATCAAGTTACTGAACTGTAAACTGAATAAATGTTTAAACATCTAGAGATATAGCTATTATCCTTTAAGTGTCGTTATATTCATAGTTTATTAATTTTTAGATGATGATATTGAGCGTTAGACTACTTCAAAAATAAAACAACAAAAAATCATACTCATTTAGTCAGCAGTAATTAAAGCAAATAATTTTTGCGCTTTAAGGCAAATAATGTAAAAGTTTAAGAAACTAACTTACCAGAGTGATGACACCTAGTATGCTAGCTTGCCACGCATGAAATCTAACATAATCATTTTTCTGTTCTATTATTAAGAACAATATTCCTAAATAATAGTGGAAAAATTGGTTGATCAAATATGCGAAGTGAAGTTTTAATACCTGTTAAACATCCAAGCAAGTAAACTAAAGCAGCCTCAATTTCATAGGGTATCTGGGTTGAAGTTTCGTACGCATTAAATGCGCCTCTTCCCTCTTCAGCGCTGGTTGCTGCTTGATTACTGCTCGAACTAGGTTGAGAAGGGCCATCGCCAATAGGCTGATAAGCACCCCGGTTTTCTTCGGGTGAAGCAGTGTAGGGGCTGAAGTTTGCAAATGCACTCATAATTTTAAAGTATAGAAACCAAGATAGAAACCTTGCAGTTGAGACTTAAGAAAACAATATTCTCCCATGTCATCATAGCATTGTCACTTTAATGTGACAAGCTTAATGCAAACTTCTATTCTTCAATAAACACTATGCTTTTCTCCAATGACATCTTCTTTCAAAGGTTTAGGTTTGAGGCGTCTAGCTTTGTCCTACAGGATGTATATTACATCCAACACAAACTGAGTATTTACTGTTATAGATGTAGAAGTACTCATGTTTGCTTCGTAAAAGGTGCTGTCATTACATTTCAGTACATGTATTTCTATTTGGAACAGCCCTATTAATATACTAGCACAACCTTGCTAGGATTAAATCAAACAACATCATATTTTGACCACCAAATTCCATATTCAGAAGTATTCAATGAAATAAATATACATACAACATTGTATATTACACTGCATCCACAAGCAAATACCTCATTTCCAGAAGATTAACTATAAAATTTAAACTAAACTCACTTTTTAAAACATGTAACTAGAGTAGGAACAGGCACCAAAATCGTCACAATTTGTGTTATAACCAAGCTTCACCCGTCACAATTGGTTTTGTGATTTTGACAGTTAGTCACAAAACAAATCTGTACAGTAGTTTTCAACCCTGTTGAGATAAACAAATATTAGTCAGTTTAGAACGCATAGGTTCAGTCACAAAACAAATTTCAACTGGAACCAGTTGAAGGTCAATTTATTCAATAAAGCTTCCATTTATCTATAGCCAGAAAACAAAAATAGTCAATCACATAACAAAAATAAAGTCAAATACCTGTCACAACATCTACAATTACTCCCTCTCAGGGAATTAATTCCCTGAGCGACTCACCAAATGATTCCCTGACTAATTATTAAGTCAGTGGCACTACTATCATTTGGCCATCTATTATGTGGATCAAGCATTTTGAGTCCTAAGTGGAACACAACTTGGACAAGCCTCGTAACTTGAGAGGAACAATTACTTGGATAAGCCCCATGACTATCATGATGTACATGGACAGTATATGACTTCCCATGATACTATATAATACCATATATTCATATCCAATAAATTATCATTCTCTTCTTAATTTTCCCCATTATCTTGTTTATTATACTTCTCAGAAGTATATACTCAACAGTGGTAGCACAGGTAGGTTATCCACACCTACGCAACTTAAAGAAAAATTCCTCCCAAGAAAAGAATCCAGCAGATGGTACTACCCACAGTCTGGAGAGACTACAAAGAAAGACAGGACGTCCCTACGGGTTTTGTTGTATTCAACAACATCCTTGTCCCTATCAAATAGTACAATCTCTGTAAAGTCACTCCCTCCTTTAGCCTTGGATAGGACAATCTCCCCACGTTGTACCAGAAAATCTGCTCAGAAGCCAGCCAAGCTCCTTAATTCTCCTGAGGATTTAGCCCACATGGTTGATGAGAGATTTGTGTTGGCATACCCTTCCCAGGTGGCAAATATTGATGTTCGGAACTCTGTTCCTACTTGGGAGAAATCTCTGATTAATTTGGACTATTTTCTGGCTTGGGCTTGTCCGCATTTAAAATTAGTTAAGTCTAAACAATCAGGTTGAGCTACTTCTAAATCATCAAATTCCAATCCAACTGGATTGAATGGTGAGCTGCACCATTCATTTGACACCAGCCAATCAGAGTTGGAATTGTAAATTATTTTAAAACCCTCCAGCTTGCTGGATTTGCCTTGCAAAATTTCTCTTGCAGCCAATCAAACCTGCATCCTTGGGTCAGGTGATCTTGAATTATGAATGTCACCCTTAAAGCAAGACAGGGGACTTTTAGTCCCCTGCTTACTCATTCTTTCAAATAAAAGTTATGCTTTTCCTATCTTAAAGTTTTGATTTTTGGGGCTCTTTGTTGGTCCCCTTTGATCCCTGGCTTTGTTAGTAATAGTCTTGTTATTTCTTACCTTTTCCTGGCCTTCCCTAGTTCATGTTGTCTCTTTCAGAGCTCCTAGGGCTAAAGTTAGTATTTTTCTATACACTTATCTTTATTGCTTTTGAAACTCTAGTTCAAACCTTGAATTTAGTATTATACTCCTTATAAATACTTACTGTAAGTTTGAAACTGTCTCTTGCCCACTCTGTCTTTGCTTTCTCTTCATACATGTTCAAATTAGCATCTCCTGCTGCTTATTTAAAAGTGTATAGCCTGTAGTTGTCACCTCTTTCATCTTGAAACATTTTTTAAGAGATTCCTGTAGCTAGAGTGCCTCCCTGTTTCCAGTTTTGTTTCAGAAAATCTGTAAAATCTTAAATCCTTTTTTTGTTCTCCTGTTTTAAATGCTGGTCTCTTTGTCAAAGCTTGTAGTTTTTACCCTGGCCCCTGTCTTGGTGATTATATGGACTACTTCTACAGATCTTTGGAGTCGTATTTCCTATTCATTTCACCATGTGAGGAGTGACCTGACCCAATTTATGCAAATGTTTGAAGACATTCCTGGACGCGCTCATGATATTCTGGCTACCAGGGAAAACATGGTAAGAAGTCTCACCTGCAACAACCTCAAGTATTCTACCCTCAATCCGGCCCCCTGTGTCCCCAAGCTTGGACTCTCCAATGCCTTCTCTCTCTGTGAACCCTGGTGTTCAGGTCCTAGAAGATGATCTGGAGGTCCAAGAGCATCCTCCTAAGCGTGTCCCCTGGTTGCTTGGTGGGATGATCTTGATGGGTCTAGATTCCTACTTTCCCCGACTATCTGCTGTGTCCTCTCTTTGAACACCACTTCAAGCGGTCATACTGGTCTTGCACTGGATGGTGTCCTGGTGGATTCTTCCCCCAGGATGGGAACCAAACTTAGTTAGTTTAGCCCCCCTCTCTCACAATCTCCTCAACACTTGTGGCATCCTGAACATGCCTCCAACTTTAACCTCACAAGCAACTGAAATACCTAACATCGTATTTCAACGCCTTTGCTCAGCGGAAATTGGAGCGTTTTCAGGACTATGCAGAAAGAACGCCAATCTCTGGATCCAAAGCACCCAAAACAAGTTTACACAAGTGGGCTATCCCTATAGACTCTGGTCCAGCAAGATTGCCCTACACATCACAGGGGCTGCCTCACACTTTGTAAGCAAATGGTTCAACCAACATCCTGATCACAATAAAGACTGGGATATGTTTAAAGCCGCCTTCCTCAAAGAGATTGCCATAAAGGAATCCAACATGATGATCATGACAGAGCTCAGAACCTTCAAAATTACAGGAACAATTGAGGAGTAAATTGCAGCCTACACTGACCTTAGTGACCGAGCTCCCAGCATCATTAATTTTGACAAAGTTGGACTACAATTGGACTCTACAATGGCCTCCTCACACACATCAAACGTCAGTTTGACATGAGCCACTATAAGAACCTTCAGGACGTATTCTTGGAAGGAAAACATGTTGCACAGAAATCTGATGACCTATATATTAAAAAAGAACAAAAGGAAAGTCCCACAGCAAAGAAGGACCCTCAACCAAACAAGAAGAACAACTAAACTAATCATCCCCAACCTCAAAACAGGAATTGCACCACTAAAGTTAACCAAGCAAGCACAGATAACACCAACAAGGAGGGAAAAGTTCAAGGGAGTGCTTAGGCAAGCCACTCTCCCCCACTTTACAAGACTTGTACAGGGACAAAGATGTGAACTCAATTATCATGATCCAACTACCCTCCAGCAATACTCTACTGTTTGCTGCCTAAACCAGAAATAAACTCCTCACTTATCCTTTCCACTTTTGCAAATATCAGGGCACAGCACTATTTGACACTGGAGCAGACCAATCTCTCATTGACAAGAAATTTGCCAACCTCATGAAACTACCTACAGCCCAAAGCAATATCAAGAGAGTTATCATGGCAGATAATAGGAGCACACTAGTCACCAAGGAAGCAAAACCTTTCTGCGCCCAAATTGGAGACATGCAGACTACGCTTAGTGGCCCTATCATACCAATTCCCAAGTATGATGTTATAATTGGCCTGGACTGGATGAGAAAGATCAAACCTCACATTGACTGGGATAGCACTACCCTCACCATACAACGAGGCAATGTGCACCACCATGTTTACCCAACTCATCTTGATACACTCATGAGGGACCATATATTTGTAAATATTATAGAAAAAGAAGAGGAAAAGGATCCTAGAAAGTTCAAGTGGAACACCTTCACATATGAAGTTATAGAATTTAAAAGTACATAAACCACACATGTAAGAGACCCAATCCAAGCACAGCTAGTAATTGAATTCCCTTCCATTTTCCAAGAAACTTTACCAGGGCTATCACCTGATTGGGGCATATAACACAAAATTGACCTCAAGGAAAGTGTGCCAAAAGCATGCCCTATTTACCACCTAATGCCACAAAAAGACATCACCCTAAAAGCCTACCTCAACAAAGCACTCAAAAAAGGGCTCATAAGACCTTCTAAATCTCTCTTTGGTGCAACTGTCTTCTTTGTAGCAAAGAAAGATGGAGCACTCCACCTATTCACAGACTACAGGGCGCTTAACAAGATCACAATTAAGAACAGGTATCTCCTGTCCCTGATTGATGACCTTTTTGACTCCCTGGGGGTCCCTCAGTCTTCACAAAAACTGACTTGGCAGCAGGTTATCACCAAATTTGCGTAAAACCAGAGGACATACCAAAGAAACCCTTCAGAACAAAGTATGGTTCCTTTGAGTGTGTGGTTCTTAACTTTGGCATGGCAAACGCTCCAAGCACCTTTGTAATCTTTATGAATTAAGTCTTCAAGGAACACATCAAAAAAAGAGCAATCATCTATCTAGATGACATAATCATATACAGTCCAACTATAGAACAACACTGGGAAAATGTATGCCTAGTCCTCTGCACCCTCAAGGATAACCAACTTGTAGCCAAATCCTCAAAATGTGACTTCTTCTCTTCCAAACTCCCATTCCTAGGACGCATTATCAGTAAAGATGGAATAAAACCAGACCCAGAAAAGATGTGTGCCATAACCAACATGCCAGTGCCACAAAATAAGAGTGATCTTTATACATTACTAGGCATAGTAGCCTATTTCAGAAGATTCATCTCTGACTGGGGTGCTTTGACTGTTCTTTATCCACAATCACAGGCAAGACAACAAAATTTGTATGGACACCACTAAAAGACCAACATTTCCGACAACTAAAAGAGTGCATGGTCACCACCCCCATCTTACAATACCCAAACTGTGAAGGAATATACGAGCTAGAAACTGAAACATCTGATTAAGCAATAGGAGGAGTACTCCAAATTCAAACTACAGAAAAGGACTTCCTCCCTGTAGCATATGAATCAAGGAAACTGTCTGATGGTGAGAAAAGATATCCTATACATGACAAGGAACTGGTAGTTATTGTACACTGTCTCATAAAGTGGTGATATTACCTGGAAGGTGCATAAATTTTCAAAGTGCTTACCAACCAAAAGTCACTGATATTCTTCAAAACTCAATAAAACCTATCAAGAAGACAAGCTGAATGGATGAACCTTATACAAAGGTACTCCATGACAATCAAATACAAGCCAGGCAAAGAAATACTTACCGTAGACACTCTATCAAGGCCAAACAATAAAAATGTCTTATGCACTGATGGAGACCCCAATCAACCCATGTTAATCATGTGGAATCTCCAAGAAGGGTTCCCACCTGGCACACTAATGAACATCCAAGAGAAAGTCCTCAAGAACAAACATCTGCTCAAAAATGTATAAGGCGCTTTACACCAAATACTTCCAAGTGGCAATACTGTACCCTACGTCCTTTCAAAACAAAAGATTGACACAATTCTCCAATATCGCATAGATCTGGGGCACACCTGTAGCAAAAACTTGCATGAATACCTCAAGACATGCTACTGGTGGCCCAACATGTTAGATGACATCAGAGAGGTACTAAAACAATGCAAGGTCTGTGAGAAGTGCGCCTGCTTCCAGGCACCACCCAAATCAGTAATACTGGTATCAATCACACAGTCTTCCAAGGTGTGGTCACTGGATATTGTAGGACCAATTACTGGCAATAACAAAGGCAAAAAGTACATCATAACAGCTATCAACTACGCAATCAGATGGCCTGTAGCACAAGCTATCAAAGAACACAAAGGCAATGATGTGAGATAATTTATTAGCAAAGAAATCATAGCTAAGTTCAGGAAACCTGATCTCCTGATCACAGACAGAAGAACCAACCTTTAAAGCCATCAACACCAATATCTACCTCACCAAGAATGTAATAAAACACACCACACCAGCCCCTATCACCTGCAAGAAAATGAAAGAGTAGAACAACTAAATGTGTCAGTATACCAGGAGTACCACAATGCTCTTTCAGGTGAGGGAGGAGTTGATGCAGGTACTGAAATAGCCCACCAGATGATGATACCTAACTTTACCAGGTAGGAGAGGGCCTTTCCAGCCACACCCCAGGGTTCTGCTGCTGGTAAGGCAGAATTGATAAATCCTGTGAGCACCAGGTAAAGCACTCCCAGGAATTGACTACTCTGGCCAGTGGCATCAGAAGTGGGTGGGGTTGAGATGGTTGGTTTGGGTGTCAGGGATGGTTCCATTGGGATCAAGTAGGTAGCAGGATTGTTGTATTTCCTGTTGAAGATCAATGGGTATGTTGTGGTTTCTCTGCCATCACAGATTATTTGATACAGGTCCTTGGGGGCGTCTGGGCGGGTGTACCACTGCAAGTCTTTCAAGGTCCAGGGTTTGTGATCAGGATTATGAGGGTACTCAGTGAAGTGCACAGGACCAAACAGAGTGTTGGATGGGCAATAATAGTCAAAGGCTTTGGCTTTATCAACTGGTGCTTTATTATCAATCCCTGAGGATAGGTACTGGTACTTTGGCAATTTTAGATGGAAGAGTATCAAAAATATGAAAGGAATCAGATTGGTGAACCAAAGTTTCATAACAACTTTATTGGTAAGGATGATGATACAGAATTTCTTCTGGTGCTTCTGGCTTATATACTCATTTACATGCAGGTGCCTCTGGGTATTCTTCTGGTGCTATCTGGGTGGCAATATTTTTCACCTCAGGTTCTGCTGGTTGATTGGCTGCTTCATGGTCATTTTTGGGGTCTTCAGGAACAGTTGCTTGGCTTGTTGGTGGCCTATCTTTGCCTGACTGGTCATTGGTTCTGACAGGTTTGGCTGCAGGAGTCATGAGGTTTTCCTAATTGGATCACTATTCTGGGACTGGCTTAACAGGCATTCTTGAGGTGAAAGAACTTGATTAAAAAGAGGTTCCCAATTGAGAACCCCAAATTACTAAATGGAGGATTGGCTTAAACTGGGAACACTGGGCAGCTAAGATTAGCCTGCCCAGGCCCAGCCAAACCCATCAAGGCTTGGGCGTAGCTTTTGGGGCCCAGAACGGGCTCTGCAGCTGTTGCCAGGGTGATAATGATTCCTGCACCTTGATGTTTGCTTTTCAAAGCAAATACAGGTGCAGACAAAACCCTGCCACCTGCTTGCCTTGTCTGGTGACATGGCGCGGGTTTGATTCCTGCCTGGGGCTTTAAAATTGTTACTTTTGTAACAAAACAGCTTGCTAGTAGAAGCCCTTAGTAAGCTATCTGCTAACAATCCAAAAGCCTGGGTTGACATGCTGCCAATAGCACTCATGGTATGCAGAACACAAGTCAACCGCAATACAGGCAAAAGCCTGTATGAACTTATCTTTGGGCATAAGCTTGCTATTGTCAGCACTACCTCAGGACCATGTTTACCTCTACCTAAGAAGGTACCAGACAACAGTGACCCTGATGTACAGCGTGCCAGAAAGGACCAAGAAGACATGGCAAAGAAAAAATTGAGAGATAAGCAATCCTGCTATAACAAGAACACTTCCAAGTCAGGGATGAGATCTGAGCTGTCAACCACAACATGCACAAGTTGAATCCAGGGTTACAGGGACCAGGCATCATCATGTAAGTCAATCCTAACAATACTTACCTCATCCAAGGTATTGGTGCGCAAACAGAACTAAAATGTATGCACTAAAATTGCCTCTGCCTATGTAAAGCAAGAACAGCCCATGTAACTTCCAACTTCCTTTACCCAACACCAAACTGGATCATATCAAGCCCAAATCCCTGACACTCTCAAGAAAATTCCTAATATTCCACCTTTCAGCACCCCATGGGGAGATATTGCAACATCTACAATTACTCCCTCTTGGGAAATTAATTCCCCAAGCAACTCATCAAATGATTTCCCAACTAATCATTAAGTTGGTGGTACTACTATCATTTGGCCATATATTATGAGGATCAAAAATTTCAAGTCCTAAGCAGAACACAACTTGGACAAGCCTCATGACTTAAGAGGAACTGTCATGAATGACATTTTAATACTTGTATTGAAAACCCAAGAGTTGAACCCCAGTCCTCTGAAGGCAGATTGGCCCTCCCAGGACAGCCCAGGACCCGCCAACCCGTTAAGTCACAGACTCAAATTGTTAAGTTATCCCGTGACCCGCTGGCTTAATAATGAGGATTCTCTGAATGGTTGCCAGATTGCCACCAAACTGGTGCTACTGGAGACCCATACCTACACAAAAGACATGACCTGCCTAAAGAAGGTCGGAAAAAGACCTACTACTAGCCCTGTCAACAAGTACCAGCTGTTGCCAGTCTTCAGTCCAGAAAG
>QTSX02005268.1:57295-78959 GCA_014839935.2 Entomophthora muscae | reverse complement strand
AATTAAGCAATAGGAGGAGTACTATGAATTCAAACTGCAGAAAAGGAGTTCCTCCCTATAGCATATGAATCAAGGAAACTGTCTGATGGTAAAAAAAGATATCCTATATATGACAAAAAACTGGTAGCTATTGTACACTGCCTCATGAAGTGGCAATGTTATCTAGAAGTGCAAAAAATTTCAAAGTGCTAACCAACCACAAGTCATTGATATTATTCAAAATTTAACAACATCTATCAAGAAGACAAGCAGAGGGGATGAGTCTTATTCAATGGCTATCAAAAAAGATTGAATACAAAACAGACAAGAAAATTCTTCCTTCAGATGCCCTATCAAGGCTATACTGTAAGCATCTACTCTGCACTAATGGAGAGACCCTGATTGGCCCATGTTAACCATAGTGAATCTCTAATAAGGGATCCCACCTCTTACACCAATGAGCATCCAAGAGATAGTCCTCAAGAACAAAAATCTGTTCAAAAAAGTATATGGTACCCTACACTACATATTATTGAATGGCAACACTGTACCCTACATCCTGTCAACATAAAAGATTGACACAATCTTTTAATATCACAAAGATCTAGGACACACCTGTAGCAGGAACTTGCATGAATAGCTCAAGACACACTACTGGTGGCCCAACATGCTAGATGATATCAAGGAAATATTATACCAATGTGAAGTCTGTGAAAAGTATGCTACTCCAAGGCACCCCTAAGTCAGTAATACCTGTATCCATCACACAACCCTTCAAGGTATGATCACTGGATATTGTGGGACCAATTCCTGGCAAAAACAAGGGCAAGAAGTACATCATCACAGCTATCAACTATGCAACTAGATGGACCATGACACAAGCCACCAAGAGCACAAAAGCAACAATGTGAGAAAATTCATTAGTTAGAAAATCATAGTTAAATTTGGGAAACCCAAACTCCTGATCACAGATGAAGGAACTGAACTGAAGGCCATTGACATCAATATATACCTTGCCAAAAATGGAATAAAACACACCATAGCTAGTCCCTATCACCCACAAGCAAACAGAAGAGTTGAAAGACTAAATTGTTTCCTTTTAGAGGCCCTCAGCAAGCTATCTGCCAACAATCCAAAAGCCTGGGTTGACATACTCTCAACAGCGCACATGGTCTGTAGAACACAAGTTAACTGCAATACAGGCAAAAGCCTATATGAACTTGTCTATGGGCAAAAGCCCGCCCTTGTTAGTACTACTGCAGGACCATAATTACTTCTATTTAATAAGGTGCTAGACAACAGTGATCCTGATGTACAGCAAGCTAGGAAGGACCAAGAGGTCAAAGAGAAATAAAGAGTTGAGAGAGAATCAATCCTCATCAACAGGAATTGTTTCAAGTCAGAGACAAGATTCAAGTTGTCAACCATGATATGCTCAAGTTGAAACCAGGGTTAAGAGGACCAGGAGCTGTCATTGAGGTCAAACCTAACAATACCTACCTCATCAAAGGAATCAGTACCTGTACTGGTTCAAAACGCATGCACCATGATTGACTCCACCTATGCAAGGCAAGGGCTGTAAAATGCAATTCATGACAACCTGTACCCAACGCCAAACTGGATCAATACCAAACCTGTATTCCCAACACTCTCAAGAAAATTCCTAAGGTTACGCCTTCCAGCACCCCAGGGGGAGATGTTGCAACATCTTTGATTACTCCCTCTTAGGGAATCAATCCTCCGAGTGACTCGGCAAATGATTCCCTGACTAATAGTTAAGTCAGTGGCACTACTACCATTCAGTCATCTATCACAGGAATCAAACATTCCAGATCCTAAGCGGAACACAACTTAAGTAAGCCCTGTGACTTAAGAGGAGCATTACTCAGATAAGCCCCATGACTCCCATGACGTACATGGACAGTATGTGGCTTTAAATGATACTATATAATCCTCTAAACTTGTACCAATAAAGTATTGTTCTCTTCTTAACCCCCCTTTAGTTTGTTCATTATTCTTCCCATAAGTATATACATGACAGTATAATATTAGGTCTCCCAGTGGCTTATTTTATATTTATTCAACAAGCTTTTTTCTTGCGACTTTAGTCATGTTTTTGAAAACCTGATAGATCCAAAGCCCAGTTGATAGCCTTTAGTGGATTTCACAACACCTGGCTGCACATTTTGGCACTGGCTTTAAAACTGCAGGCCCAAATAAACCTTTTTAGGGGTATTAGGAAGTTTCTTGAGGAATGGATATATTTTAATTCAACGCTTTATTCAGACTGGTTAGGCAGGCTTTTAAGAGGCGCCCTTTTTAAAATCAGGCTGGGGTTACAATTAAATAAAACGACACTCACTAAAGATTCTATAAATAGAAGTAGAAATTTATTTGGGGACTTGGATTGCAATCAAAACCGATAAGGCCAGTTGGCTAGAAACCTTCGTGCCCCGTTTTGGAGAGATGCAGGCTTGCCAATAAAGGATGGTTTTATCGGTTGGTTCAACTGGCGTGAAAGTAGCGTTTCTGGTTGGGGAGGATTTTATGAAGAATGACTCATGTCGGGGAGTTTCATTTCGGGTATTGGATCGACCTTTTGATTGAGAGAGGGGTTTTTCTAGCTGTGATTTGTTTATTGAATTGATTTTATAAATAGTAGTGTAAATGTTGGTGCTTTGTCTCACAACTTTGGTAGTCTGGCTCTGTTAGGCCATGTGACGGGCAATGTATGGATGGCATGAGCAGCTGTCGTCTCGCTGGATCTGCGGGGACAGATAATGATCGGTTTGCGAACTCTTTGGAGGATGTTTCGTTTAACGGCAACTCTTTTTTGGCGCATATTTCTTGGTGAGATCTTCGTGGATATCCGCACCGTTGGGATGGAAATCCAGCTGTAATTCACTAGATTGGTTTACAAAGCCAAAGTGGTGTGTGCAGATAAGCCGAGAAAAGGAACTTTAAAGAAATTAGGGGAGTTAAGTCATTGTTGGAGTAGATCGGCACCAAATCGGGGTCAGGGTCAAGCGATAGCATTTAAGCAAAGGGGAGCAGGGAAGTGATGGAAATTAGAATGCTTCACATCCTTAATCATAATCGTGACCATAGCAAGCCAGGGCCTGTTGTTGGAGCCATCATCCCCATCTTGAAGAGTGGCAAGCGGGACGATGGGTTGGTCGTGGAGAAGGAAGGTGAGGAGGAGGAGGAGAAGAAGAATCCCTTTGACTTCTTAAGAGTTTTGGATCCCAAGCGCGGCAAGAAGAAGGTCAAGCCAATTGACCCCCACATGCTCCCCCGCGCTCTGTTCACCCTTGGAGTCTCGCTCATCAACGTCAACGTCCGCTCCTGCGGCGACGTCGATGGTTTGATGAACATGTTTACCTTTATTCCCCCCTTACGTCATGCCCTGTACGCCAACGCCATCTCCGACGGTGCCCTGAACTTTGTCGTTGGGATCATTTATGCTTCCTACATGCAAATCAGAGATTTCGGTACCGGTGTCAAGGACGGCGAGGTGAGCAAGTTCGAGCTCCTTGGTGCCATCTTTGGTCTCTTTTTGCAGAGCAACATCTACTGCCTCTATGGCATCTTTATGGTCCCCGTCATTTTTGTTAAGCTCAGTACCATCAACAAGAACAAGAACAAGTAGACCAATAGTAATAAACTCATCGTATATCCAAGCCACACTTTTCACAAGCTATTTTTCTAAAATGATAAATAAATTCCTACTTTAACCATCACATTGGGCTTGGCTCTTTAAGCGATCTTGAACTGTATCTCATCCAAACTTCACCCCCAACAAATTACCAAGTAAACGCTTAAAAAAATCCTAAAACAATCTGAGTAGCCACCAATCACAATTCCCAACCAGCTTCAACTCCATCAGCATAAACGTCAACAGAAGAAATAATTATTTACATTCCTAAAATTCCCCAGAAAACCTTTTATCTATCAGATCTACTCTTTTCGCCCAGGATATTCCAACACTTGTTCGGATCAAGCATACTCTATACAATCGATGGCAAGGTGAACAAGTCAACTTAATATTATGCAACATTTCGAGATCCATCATAACTATATCAACCTATTTTATTTATATTAGTTTGATTTAAACTATATATATTTTTTAGAACATTGCATTTTAGAACTTTGCCACCTGCAGAAGCTGACTTAGTACTTCCCTAGAGAAAAAATTCACATACAAGGGAAAATTCCAGCCTGGGTCCCACCAAAAAAGCAACGGGAACAGTCAGCATCAAACTGTCTGCATGTCGACAAAGTGTTGACATGCAGACAGTTGACTTTAATTTGGCACTTAGGCCAAAGCCTACTAGCCGTGTGCTAATTAAATTAATTTTTATATTGTATCACATAGTCATAATTGATAATCAACGAGAAAACAAAGCCAATGTCAATACCAACTAATAGGCTTAATTTTTATTACAAAATAAGAAAGAAATCACTGTTAAAAATCCAAATCATTATACTTTTAATTTAAACCTGACTTCACCAATGAAATGACACAATGTTGATATAAATTGTTGCAACATCTTTGATTACTCCCTCTTGGGGAATTAACACTCCAAGTAACTCACTGAATGGGTCACCAAACGACTCACCGACCAGCTAGTAAATCAATGGCACTACTATCAGTCGACCATCTATTACAGGGATCACCTAATCTAGATCCTAAATGGAACACAACTTGAACAAGCCTCATGACCTAAGAGGAACATTACTCAGATAAGCCCTATGACCCCCATGACATACTTGGACAGTTTGTGGCTTATCATGATACTATATTTTAGTATATATTCATATCCAATAATTTATCATTCTCTTCTTAAATTTTCTCTTTATCTTGTTTATTATACTTCCCAGAAGTATATACTTGACACTGCCTAGAACACCTAAACCCCCAAGGTTGGGACAAAGTTACCTTGGAAAAGGGGAACATACATGCATGTCTCCAACTACTTTAATAGAGAAGCTGCTCAAATAGTATGTATTATAAATGGTCCCAGTATCAAAAGACATTAAAGCAACTCACCTGGCAGTAAAGGCCACCAAACACTTGAGGAAAAGAGAACCTTAAATTTGTCCCTGACTGTGAACAACTTGTTAAGTATATCTATGATAGGCGCCAGGAGCTAAACTCAGTTGGAAAAAGTGTGTCCCAATTAAAAGACCTGGCTCTAATTCTGAGTTGCAGATGACCCAAGAAAATGAAAAGTTCCTTCTTGATAATGATGGACCTGAGGCAAAAAAAAGATCATATACTATGCCACCTATAAGAATCTAGAGCAAATGTGTACCACTGAGAATTAGCTCTGTGATGGGACATTTAAAACATGTCCTAACTTATTCTATCAGCTGTGGGTAGTGCATGCTCAGCTTGATGATAAAGTCCTCTCCTTTGCATTTTCTTCTTCCTGGAGCCTCAGAGGAGATACACTTAAGAGCATTCAAGATTCTACAGGAGGGCCTTAAAGCTATTCCCACTGAGGCAGGAAAGAAACCTGGTCCATCAATAAAGGTGTCAGAAATATCCCTGACAACAACCTTTGTCAAGACAACATTTTGTGTGCAATTGATCTCAAAAGTCAAGACAAAAAATTGTGACAGTTTCCCCAATCAGGGGGAACTGCTGCAAAACAACCATAGGACAAAAAGAAATTTAAAAATTTAAAAGTTTTAAAATCTGGGTTTTATACCCCAACTGTGGACCGCGCAGCCAGCTGCCAGCCGGCAGGGGGCAACACACCCCACACAGCAGGACTGTCCACCCCCGCCAGATGGGGAAATTGTCAAATCAGGAAACCCAAAAAGGCGATTTCCCCAAACCTAAAAATAGGGGGAAGTGCTGCCCAAATTTGGAGCCTACCATTCTTAGATGGGGCTGACAGGCTGCCCTGCAAAACACCCAATGCAGAAAATGCAGAAGTAGGAAATTTGGGTGCATGAAAGTAACTGAAGAAGCTCCAAAGCCATGCAATGTCAAGATTAACAATCAATTGCTTGCCAAACCCCTCTGATCCCAACCCCAACCCCAAAAGGGAATTCCAGACAACACCAAGTGTTTGGGGTTCCCTGTTCAATGTTTTCACTATTCATGCCCCACCAAGGATGATAGTATATAATAAATCTTAATCATTTGATGGTAGTTTGCACTATCATTGAGTGAAATTACCCCTCAATAGTATCACATAAACCAATCAAGACTTTACCCTACAAGAATTTAAAAATACTAAGCTTTGTCTGCACTTCCCCAGGATCAGAAGATGAACCACCTGTTCTTCTCAGCTGTCCTTACAGACTGCCTAGGGATTGGGGGCCACCAATATCAACAACCACATGGGCCATTCAACAATTCATCTGGCAAGTACTTTTACAAGGAGCCAGCACAGCTCAAAACCTCTGATCAGTACTCCTGGACCATGCTGGTTTTTCCTCATTCCACTCAGTCTGTAGCTATATACACCTGTATATACTATGTACTCACGTATTTTGCCGGTGATTTTGGATGTTATAACATACACACAAAGGTCTTCTGATGGATGATGACAGTCTATCCTATCATGACCGCGCTCACCGGGTTCCAAGTTACCAACTTGGTACCTTACTTAGCTAAAATACTACCCCAATTGTTGGGTCTTTACAAAGGGCTAATCCTGATGATACTGATAAAGATGAGGTCACCCTAGCTGCTGAAGAGAAGGAACGCAATAGAGCCCTTGGCCCCAAAATAATTATCATGGATTATGAGACAGCCCAATACAATGCCTTTGTGAAAACCTTCAATGGTGAGGTACAAGGGTGTTTCATTCATTACCAACAGGCTATAAATAGACACCTTAAGGGCAAGACCCTCCTCAGCTCTCTCACACAACAAGATACAACTGGCAAATGCAAGGTCCTGATCCAGAAGTTTATTGCTCTTTCATTTATTAAGCCTGAGCATGTTGGCCAAGGATTTGAGCTTCTCTGTAACGGCCCTTATGCCTTGAGCCATGAAGCTGAGTTCTAACCCTTCTTTGACTACTATGAGCCACAATGGGTGGGGCGCAAGGTGGTCAGTTGCAGGGGCAAGCCAACAGCAAAGACAAGCTGGAATTGCTATCAAGCTGTTCTCAAGGATGAAATGAAGACAACATTGTGCTTAAAAACTAGCATAAACATCTAAAGTCCTCCTTTGGGATGAATCCCAATTACAACACCTTCTTTGAGCACCTTAAGGCTGAACAGGGGAAGACTGTCTTCTTTTTTTGGGATATGGAAGTAAGAGCTCCAAAGAGGAGAAGACAGTGCAAGGCTAGAATTTATAAAGAGCAGATAAAGACAGCTGTCAAGAATAAGTACAAGTTATCTGAGCTTGGGAGCAGATAGGCAAGATTGTCACTGTACTCTCCTGCAACAAACATCCAACTTAGTTTAAAATAAACATTTTTGGCTCTTTATGATATTTTATTATATAATTTTAAAGTTATAACTAATAATATTATTTACCAAGATACTTTAAATTAAAATATTAGAAGAATTAATAGCTTTTATAAAAGATTTTAATGCTAGAGCCTGAATTATCTAGCGTAAATATGTGTTTTAGTACTAAAGTATATGTAATTTTGGGTTACTAATATATCAAATATTCTTAAAACAATTATTTATCTTTAGTTTTTTTATTTGATACAGTAGTTTTAAAAGCTATGGCAACAACCAAAAATACTTCAGATTTAAACAGAATGATTTCAGATTTGAACAAAATCCAAGCTGCGCAAAATTCAGGATTCAATTATTTTAATAAAATTTCAGTTAACAAATGAACTGTCAAAAAAACAAAATTTCACTAGCACATTATACAAAATTATATCAAACATCAAGTGGTATAGTTCAAACCACAAACAAAATGAACTGATGCAACAAGTGAAATGGATGGATGCTGTTCTGGAGTATATTATAATCCAACCAGGATTCATACAAGGCACTGACAGAAGGACTAAAATGAAACAAAATTTGAGCAATCTAGAAGCGAGATTCCACAAGTACAAAAAATGAACTCACACAAGATGTGTAGTCTGAGCAGCCTAAAATAGAAAAATAACAGTTTAACAGACAATCAACAGCTATCCAATTTAGGAACAGAGGTATTTTATTAATTTTCATGGATCCTGATTTGTATGAAATGGTTTTGAGAACCTTCCAAATGTGGACTCAAGATTACAATAAAAATAAACCATTAAATTTTAAAAGTTCTACTTTTAGTGATTTTATCCTAGGTGTTTTTACAATGGTTTTTACTAGTAACATTTTTGACGTCGCCAGCAGCCAAGCCAGCTTCAATGGAGGTTAGTCTCAGGGCATGGAGGCACCTGTTTATACCCAAGCCATTTGAGGCGGGTAACAAGGAAGCTGACCTGTTACTGACCCCCAACCCATATGGCTTTGACTTTTTTGAGAGTCACTTAGCGTCTAGCTCTGCCCCTGCTCCCCTACCCACCCCCACACAAGCTTCCCGACAACCAACCAATCAGGATGGCAACCTTGATTTGGAACAACTTCCTGCCGTTAGCCAACCTGCCCACTCAATCAATCAGGCTTAAGCTCTTGTGGCCCAAGCAACAAGTCATCACCACCCAAATTCTTCAGGAAATTGTGGCACTCAACCTGCAGGGTCTGTCCTAGGATCTGATTGCCGCCCAGTTGCAATTTACCCAAGCCATCATAATGCGGGAGTTCAACAACCTAATGAACAAGGGGAATCTGATTGGGACAGCCAAGAAGCCAAAGAAGGCCCCAGAGTTCCAGATCAGTGAGGCATACCCAATCATGCTTGACCTCCTCCAGCAGGACCCCAAGCTTCTCTTGACCCAGGTCTGGAAGCAGCTTGCACACCATAACATATGGGTGTCTGAGCGCATGGTGCAGCTCTGGATGTATGGGAAGGTGGCTTCCATACGGGTTCTTACCAATTTTGCCGGCAACCAATGGGATGGCGCTGAGGATTCCCCATATGACATTGCCATTGACTCAACCCTTGTCCAATGCTTGACTAGTCTATCAGATGACGTCATTTTTATCTCCTACTACAATTTATCAATTGTGTTTGACAATTTCAGTGAGCAAGGAAAAGCCACCACCAAGAATAGAAGGAAGAAGGTCAAGAAGGGGACATTCATTGGTGCGTTTCTGGCCGTTTCAGTCAAGGGTTTTGTTTACTATTAGATAAACCTAGATTATACCAATGGCTACAAGTACAGCTACATCCTTAGTGGATTACTTGACTCCTGGGATGGCTCAAATTCAAAGCATCAGGTTTTCTTGAGCCACCAGATGGAGGGTAGCTCCACTGCCCTTGAGGCCATCAAGAAACGCGGGCACCAGGCCTCTGTGTACCTAGCTGGCCACGCAGACATCTATCTGGCTGATGTTGTCTTCTTTAACATTGGAGATACACTCCAGGACCGCTGCCCTTAGGCTTTCAACAACCTCTATCTTGGGGTCCTTGACCACAATTTTCTCTTTGGCTGCCAAATGGTGGCTGACTTGTTTGCCCAAATTGTCTTCCATATGAACATAGGCAACCAATCACAGAAAGACAAGCGCCTCCCACCTTTTGCCACTGCCACCTACCAGCCCATCTAGCCAATGATTGACAAGGAACATGACAAGTGTTATATGGTGGCCACCACACGCAATCCTCCTACCCCTACCCATGCCACCCCCACCTTCCAGCCCCATCCACCCAATCCCAGACCCCCCAGGCCAGCACTTCCTCTACTCTTCCTTCCTGCGCTATTCTGCCTGCTAGGCATCACTCTTCCCTGCCCCAATAAACCCCCCTGTCACCAAACATTTTCTATATATTATCTTTATTTTGAATTTCAATTGTTCATGTTCTCTTTGTTTATAGTTGGTTTTATTATTTATATTCAGATTATTTCTATAAAATCATATATTTACTATGTCATGTATCTAGATCCAGAACACAGTTATTTTTAGTACCCAAACACAGCCCCTTGTAAAAACATTAACAGCAATTTAATGATCAGCTAAATTTGAATCAGAAAATTTAGCTGATCACTAAATTGTTGTTAATATTTTCACAAGGGGCTGTGCAAAGCGCCAAAAATAATATGGTAATTAAGGAAACAATGCCAACACAAAGCAAACAACACATATTGAGACAAGCGTGAAACATATACACAATGGGTAAAAAGATGGGGAAAAAAGGAATAAACAAAGAGGCAACAGTATCAAAATAATACAGAATTTATTGGGGCAAAAGCTATAAAACATATGAAAAGGTTAGTAAAAAATTAATGAGAGAATTGGAGAAGCTTTTAAAGGATCTCAACTTGGCAATTGCCAAAATTAAAGACATTGACCTCAAGATCAAGGCAAAAGTCAAGGCTGCTGTCCTTACAGAAGACAAAATTGAAAAGGTGTCCGCCAAGGCACTCATGGCCAAGATGCCAGACACCCCCAAAACAACAATTGAATGGTTTTTAAATGTCCAGAAGCACGTTGTGGAAGGCCTTCAATCCAAGTCCTTTGCCCTCTCCGCGCCTTCCATCTGGGTTGACAACCCTGAGATGTATGAACATCTCAAACCTGCAAAGCGTGCAAGAACCGTGGACACTGAATTGCCAGCACAATTACTTACGCCAAGAATGGTGAGCCTGATGAAGCTGCCGGCATTGAGGAAACCCATGAAGGTAATCTAAAAAAATAAAATTAATAACAATTTCAAAATACTTACCTTTTTTTATAAAACATTGATGATGAACTCCGCCGGGTACCAGTTCCTTTTTTCCCGCCCACCTTCTATTTGAATTTTGCCACTCACGTGGCAAAGCAGCTCTATCTGTCTCCCCTGTCTTGCGGAAGCTCAAAGACAGGGTCCATGGGTCCTTTCTGATGTTGCAGGAGGCATTGGCTGAACTTACGCATGCCAAGGGGGCATCCAAGTGGGAAGTTACTGCCTACAAGGACGCCCAATTGGTCCACATTAACCTGGTGGTCCTCAATGGAATTTACTGTGTAAACTCCATTCAGCTTGTTTGGGACGTCCTGGTGACGCTCCCATTCAAGAATGTACCTGAGATGGGCCAGGCCCATGCGGCTGCTTGCTTCTGCTACCCCTTGGAGCACATGCTCTCTTACCTGCTGGACAACTTTGGGCGCGCAGTGGGAAAATTGGCTGTTGCAGACGCAACAGCTGTCAAGAAAACAAAATCCTCTTGGCAGACTTTGGGCTGACATGGAGTGCCAACAAGACAGGGGTCCCTGCAGCCATGGAGCTGACCTTTGCAAAGACCAAGCATGAAAAGAAGATCAGTGCAGTTTTCAATAAATTGTGTGAGTTTATAGAAGCCTTTGCTGGGCAAAGGCTTCATCTGATGGTTTACCTGGGGTATCTCTTCTACTTTGGAATGGGCGCCAGCGTGGGGGATCTTGACAGGGTCCTCCTAGGAATTGACAAGGCCAGGCTCTCCCTGGACGGGAAGAAGGTCCCCTGGGTATGACTTGGTGGACCCCGTGATACAAGATGCCCTGGTCCTGTCAGGGATTTACGGGTTTGTAGCCCCACCAGAGAAGCTGCTCCTACATTCCCACCTGACCCTTCTCCCTTTTACTAGCCGCCGTGAATATTTTAATAAGGGTGTATCCACCGTCTACGGTGTGGCGGTGAAGGTTGTGCGCCACCTCCATTGTGGGGTGGGTACATACAGAAGAACTCACTACAGCACTCTTAATAAATTCTCTCCTCCAATAAATTTCATTACAATTTATTAATTTTTTATTATAATAAAATTTTATAATTCTTATTTTAGCAAACAAGATTTGCAAAATATATCCCAAAGAAGGTCTTAATTTAAGCATAATAATATAAGTCAATAAAATCTACTTCTAATTTGTACATTTTACATTTAACTTTTTTAATTTGATTTTATATTTATTTGCCAAAAGTGATATTAATGTGTTTGTGTAATCCAGTATCAAGCGTTTGGGATACCCTTAGATGACACAATAAAAAATGATTATAAATAAATAAATTACTAACCTTCATTGATGGCCCTGCTGAATGTGATTGCGGGCTTGGAAACATCTAAATATAAAATTATAATTAATAAATCTTGAATAGTAAATTAGAGAATATAAAAAAGTTAGACAAGCTAAGCCTTTAATTGATTGGCTGTTTGGTAAGGCAAGCGGGGATGAACAAATCAGCATGGCCATAGAATTTGGCTACAGTTTCAGATGGGAGGATATGGATCCCAGCCTGTAGCAAATTAAACAGGTCTTTGGTCCCAGTTGGGGTTCCTCGCTTGACAACTTGCTTGAGCCACCCAAAGACTTGCTTGATGGGATTTAGGAAGGGCAAATAGGATGGGAGGAAGAGAAGGCACAAATTTGTCTTGGCCAATTGATGGGGGCCCACAGCAATGTTGGTGTCAATCATTGGGAATTTCTTAAGAATGTCAGCCATTTTGTGGAGACCAACATTGTCTAACACAATGATGTTGGTGAAGCCCGGGCTTGTGCGCCTCAGGTGCTCCTGGACCAATTGGAAGAATGCTAGAAAGGTACAGCTATTGTGGGAGCCTATTATCATTTGGTAGAGCTTGACCCCCTTTGGACCAAGGAGAGCCACCATTGAGTAGGCTGTGTTACAGACTGCAGCACACCAAGCCATCCCGTCATTGTAGCCTTTGGGACATAGTCATATGCATTGCACATAGACAAGGCAAATGCCAATTTGTCAATATAGTAAAATTTGATTGTTCCCTTGGCTTTGAGGGCAGTGTACGCCTCAGTGTATTTTTTTTGAGTCTCAATTTTGGTTGGGCTGTTTCTATTATAGGGAGATACCCCAAGCTTTTTCCAGGAAAAGCACATTCCCTTCACCAGATGGTAGTAAAAGGAAATTGAAGCCTCAACCCCAAAAGTGGACTTGACCATTGCATGTATATTGGCCAGTTCAAGATGGCAGTCCCGGGTGATCCACTGACAGATTGCCCATTTGTGCTCCTTGGTGAGCATGGTGGAAACGCACAAGGGGGACTTGCCCAAGTGGTTCTAGGCGGCCATCTCTTCCCCTGAGGGCCTGGGGTTCAAATCCCAGTGCTATCAATTATTGGATCTTCAATGCCAAAGCCTATTTTTTCACCAGATGGCGCCTGATGCATACCCTCCATGACCTAGGAAACCAAATACTTACATTCCCCCAATACCTTCCCTATTTATCAAATAAAGTAATAAAGTTTCCTGAGCCCCTGCTGGGGGTTCTTTTAAAAAAAATGGTGGAAACACACATGGATTTCTCTGCAGAAAGGACTTGACCCGTGTTAATGAATGTGGTGCTCAAGGGTTGGAGGGATGGTTTGGGAGTAGCTGAGCAACTGGGAACACAACATGACTATTATCTTCTTACTCAACAGAACCTCTATTTTTGGGCTCTGCAAGTAGTCTAAGATGTGTAAGTCAATGGTTGTGTATGTGTATAATCCTTGTTTATTAGGGACCCCAGGGGGTCTTTTTATACTTGAGGAGGAGGAGGGAAAAGAAAGGGTGAGTCATGCTGACTAGGGTCTAGACTGTCAGGCAACAAGCTTATTCTTGGAGGATTGAAACAACCTGGGGAATATTCAGAAGGAAATGGGTTGGATTGGGCAATAAGTGAACATTTGGGCATGTGATCTGAGGTCAGGTGGTCGCAGCACATAGTAGGGCTGTCTCTGGGGAATAGAGGGTAGAATAAGGTTTCAAACTACTCTCTTTCAGGGTTCCCACTTTGACAAAAAGAGGGGTGGAAGATCACTATACCAATTTACATAGTGGGCACAAGCAATGTGTCAATAATTGATGTATCTGCAGCTAGCTGCAGAATTGTTGATGGGTCATTAATTGTCATATATAAACCTCTTTTGATGGGTCTCCAATTGATGCATCTGCAGCTAGCCGCAGATGCTCCAATTGGTCACTAATTGCCATATGAAAACCCATTCAGATGGTTTACTCTCCGACGCATCTGCGGCTAGCTGCAGGTGCTTTGATTGGCCTATAATTGGAGACAACACTATGTAATTTGGAGGGTTACCTTCTGATGATAATAACAATAAAGAGCAGCAGTTCCCCTTATATTTGTCCAAATAAGAAGGCATTCCAAATAAGGCACTACTAGGGAGTGGCACCCAGCACCACAATGAACTTGTTGAAGGTCTTGGAGGCGTACTTGGGATCCACTCCAACAAGGGCTGCAGCCGCCTTGTAATTGCCCAATTCACATATTAGCTTAAGCAGGATGATGTGTTTAATGTCGGGGATGTGCTTCTGGGAGGGCTTAGCGGGAGTAGCTGAAATGAGATCCTGATTGGTGACAGGCTTGCAAGGCATGGGTACCTTGGTGTAGAACGCAGCAATTTTCTTCAACACTAACTGCCCCTCATCAGTTTGGTAGAACTCAGGTTCCTTGTCCTCTTCCTGATTGCCATCACTGATGTAGGGCTTGTAGCTAGTATCAAGTACAGGCTTCACCTTCTCCAGCATGGCTGACAGGACCAACTCTTGCCGGTACACAACGTTGAACACATACAAAGTAAGTTCTACCTCCTTGTTTCTAACTTTCTTGGTGAAGGTACCTTGGTGGGCTTCTGGGTCAGCTTGGGGACCCAAGGGTTGATGCTCCTTGAACTGGCTGTGTCAGTGCAGCGTCACTATGGAACTCTCCTCTCCTGTCTCCTCCTTGAGTAGGCACTTGGGTTGCACTTACTCTATTCTTTGACCCACGGGGGCAACTGCAACTGCGGTGCACAACAGGTACATTGGTACTCTGGTGTTGTGTTCCTTCCATTTAAAAATTTAATAAAATATTAAATAAATTTCTATTAAGTTACACCATAATTTTATTTTTTGCTTTTATCTGAATAATGATATTTAATTAGAGTTTTCCCACCCAATATCCCAATTATAAAATTTTTATTCCTTAGTTAGTTGTTTTTGGTTTTACCACACCCATTTTAGAATACCCAACATAATTTTCACCCATTTTCCCAGATTTTACGCCAAATTAAGCATCCAACACAATATTTTTAAAATTTATGTTTCAGGTCTCATGTCTTATTTTATATACCTTGGTATCATTCTTGATTACAATCCATTGCACACATTGAGTGATTGATTTTTTTACATAGTGAGTTCCTATTGTGTTTTGTTTTTGGATTGAGTTTTGACTCACCTTGCTTGGGTGTATTTTGTCACCAATTCACATAGTAAACATTTGTACACCAAAAGTCAACTCACACTATTTTGTTTGTGAATCAATGTATTTTGGATTGTATTTTAAATAGTTTTGCTTTGCGCGTGAGCACTTCTTTTCTGTGTTGACTCATTTTGCTCATTAACGCCAAAAATCCCTGTTAACAGAGTGTATATTTTTACCTGATAGTTGGATTTTGCTTAAATCTGAAATCATTTTGTTTAAATCTGAAGTATTTTTTGTTGTCACCATAGCTTTTCAAACTACTTTATTAGTTATTTTTATCAAGTTTTTTTTGAAATAATTTATAAACTTTTTTATTGTACGGTAGTTTTCAAACCTGTTGAGATAAACAAAAAATCTCATTCAAAAAATAAATACAACTCAGTCAAAAAGCAAAATCAAGTTGGATCCAAATCTATTGTAAATTGATATAAATTCTTTAATTTTTATTTTGTTTTTAGACTGAGTTGTATTTGTTTTTTGACTGAGATTTTTTTATCTCAACAGGTTTGAAAACTACTATAAATAAAATAATTTTACAGTAAAAACAGTTAATTTCACAGTAAATTATTTTTGAAGTGGTTTTTATTATATTTTTCAATATTTTGCATTATTTTATTTTATTTTTGGATTCTGCATAATCATATTACCTTAAAAAGTATTTTGAAGCTTAATTTTTATTAAGTAAAAAATTCAGCAAACAGGTTTCTGCTTGCTAAAAAAGTGTCAACTTCCAGTAGGCTACATGATTGGAAACTTTATCTAGACTTTTCTAATATGCCAGCCTGGTATAAAATTAATTTTAACTATTAAATGTATATAGTCAACATGCAGACAGTTTGTTTTAAACTGTTCCCAAAATAACTTACTAGAATTAACCATGCAACACACATATAGCGCTCCTGCTCCTAGGAGGTCACCAAGGTGTGTCCTGGGTCAAAGCCAGGGACTGGATGGGTTGGGGTTCTCATCCTCAGAGATAATTGTTCTATGGAAAGGACAAAAGTGAATTATCAAGAATTTCAACAGGAACTAACCATGCCTCAATCATCATTGCCAATTGATAACTAGGGGGAAACATATTTACAGCAATGTATAGGCTAACAAAGCATCTCCCTTATCTAGGAGGTTGTTTGTATGGTAATCTTCAGTCCAGCAATCTCCAATATACCAAGCTTATTGGCACTAACTTACCCATTCCTTCACTAGGTATTTGCTTTGGGTGAACAGACTTGGATTTCTGCTCTGGCAATCCTCTTGAACAGATTCAAAATGATTATCACTAGGAAAGTTCTCTGTCACAAAAAAAGAGAATATGTGTCAGGGATCCAGTCTTGGGCGGCCGGCCTGTTGTTTTCAGGGGTAACTCAGGCCAGTTTTTTTGCAGGCAATGCCCACCACAAGAGGGGAGCTAACTTTAAAAGGTAGGAGATAGACTTCCCCACCCAAGACCACGGGCCGGTGGTCGGGATTATAGTGCCAATCACCCCGGTGAGGGTGATGTACACAATCCCAAACAGCTTGCCAGTATGGTTGGTTGGGAGGTTGGGTGCGGAAGCAGGCATGGGTTTTGGGGTCACAGGCGGCTCCATGGACAGGTTGTAAGCAGGGAGATAATTGAATTTTCCTCTGAACAACTTGGGTGTTGAAAATATCCACAGGCCTTGTCAGTTGTATCTAACTGTGGATTGTATGCGGGCCAGGGGATTGAGTTTGAGTATCTTTTCCATGGTGTATTCATTGTATTCAGACTTATGAGGGTAGTCAGTAAAGTGGACGGGTCTAAAGGGTACACCAGGAGGACAGAAAACAGTGAGCAATGGGGCAGGCAGGCCAGGAGATCTCAAACTGAATTGGTAGACAGCAAATACAAAAGAAGGCAATATCTGTATGAGCCAAATTAACATAACCTTTATTCAAAAATGGCAATAAGTTTGGAGCGCGGGGTCCTTGGGTCTATATAGTACCCCCCCCTCCAAACTTAACATTTTCTATGGGGGTTCATCAGGGCATTGGGAAGACCAGGGCCGGTGGAATTGGGTGCTTGGGTCCAAAGGCGGCAAAATGTCACTCAGCCCAGAAGTTCTTTCATTGGTCAGGAATCTTGATTTGGCTGCCTGATTATCTTGCTTTAGTGTTGAGGTCATGGGACCGGGTCACAGGCCCATGCCTCTTTCCTGGGTTGGCTCTTGATTGGTTGCTGGTGTAGACTTTGAGTTTATGCTAATAGTTGCAAAATCAGTAACTCCATTAGGCGCTGTTATTAATCCTCCATTTGGTGCAATGATTTCTTTGGTTTGTCTTTTTTTACCGCATGGGTCAATACACTTGGTATCAGTTTGTGGGGGCTTAATCCCAGAAAAACGTGGGGGGCAGTCCCACGGTCCACAGGCCTGGCAGCTCAAAGGAATCCAGGTTTGGGGTTTGATCTCTGCTCCTGGGCCCAGGTTTCTAGGGAGGAAGAATTGTCAATCCTGACAATATGAGTCAATATTAGTGTTTATTTGAATCAAAAGAAAGATCCACTTAGAAACCTTATGTTATTATAGCCTGTTTTAGAGTAATTCTTTGGTTGCAAAGTCTTGGGCTCCTTGATCTTGGCCTTGGGCTCCTTCCACCATGTCTTATGTGTCTTGTTTGCAAATTTGCACCCTACTTTCCTGGCCTTACTGCCTTGCACTTCTTTTTCCTGGTTCTATACTCTTGCCTTGATGTCTTGGACTCCTTCACATATATCTTGGGTTTCTTGTCTGGCTTCTAGCTTTGATATATATACTGCCCTACCCTTGTTTCAGTATGCTTTCTGTTAAATAGCTCCTTGTTTCAGCCTGTTTTTCTTTCTAACCCTCATTTTTTCCAGGCTTAGGCTATTTTTTCACCCTACTGTTGTAACTGTGCTGTTTTATCAGAGTTACAAGGGGAAAATATTTATAAACTAAATAATAATATTTATTGAGGGATAGTGATTATATAGCTATTGTGAATCATGGATAACAGGAACATGATTGTGTTGATCACACAGCTGGATAATGCAGGGGATGGCTTGATCTTGGTAATGAGTCAAGCGCCAAAACAAGGTATCCACCATAAGGGATAATCATTTGTTCATGTTGTTGGATTTGGAAATTGAGTTGACTTCCTAGTCTGGCTCCAAGTGACTGGGTAATTGGATCACGGGTCACAAACCTGCTTAATCAGAACCTTGTTGGTGGGTCAAGCCTGCTGTTTTGACACTATAATAAATTACTTTTTATAATTTACCTCAGACAATCTAGGCAGACTTTCACCTGTCAACCCCTTGATTTATTAGAATACCCCCCCTTCTTTTTTACCACTGAAAAACATAGGTAAAACAGGCTTCAGCCTGCAGCCAATCACACACCAAATTGACATGTTTCTCTAAACAGCTTTCCTGGGCTACCTGCTCCCTCCCCTGGTTTTAACCTGTTGTCTTTTTGCTCTGGAAAACCTATGGCTCTGTGTTTCAAATGGTTTCTCTGGTTTCTGTTTCTGTTTTACCACATTGTTTTAAATAGCTTCCTTTTATGTTTCACCTAGTGATTTTGCCTCTCTGGGTTTTGCTAAGATTTTCTCTGTGTTTCTTGACCTGCATCAATTATTGGAAAAGCTTGGAATCACCTGTTGCTCTCTTTTGCTCCTCTGAATGCCTGGCAAAATTTTGGCCCTGCTTTCAAAGTTTCTCTGTGCCGTTCCTGTCTGCCCCTGCTCCATTCTTCTCAATTAACCTTTTAATTAATTCTTTCTTTGATCCCTTAATATTTTTACTTTTTTAATTCTTTATTCTCTTTATTTTTTAAACTTTTTTCCCTTTATATCATTTAATTTTTTACTTCTTTCTTTAATATTCTCTTGATTTTCTCTGTTTATTTTATCTCTTTAAATCTTTTCTCTCTGTTCTTTTTCTCTTTTCAGCCACCTTGGATGGTATTTTCCCTGGTATTTATGTTATTTCTTTCTGCTGATCTCTACCAAATATTTCCATCTGAGCTTCTCTATTATGTTAGTTTATATCATTCAACACCTCAGACTCAGGCAATAAGTTTCCACAAATGAATAAATTTAAACTAGACCCCATCAGTGACCTACACCTTAGGTCATCAGCAACAGATAATCCTTATTTATTTCTGCTGTTTTTAATCACTCAAGTGGTTAGCTTGAGCTTTCAGGCACAAATTAACCAATTTATCTTCCCAGAAACCTCCAAATCACCAAGTTCTGCAGCTGTTCTTTAGGCAGCCACCTTGATGATGGTTCTGGGCATAGTTATGCTTGACTAGCAACTTCAAGACCTTCTCAAAGCTAAATGTGAGACATAGGAAAATAAACCTTACCCCCATCTTCGGTAAACTGATCCAACTGCCTGTGTCCTGCAGTTGATGTTAGGATCTCAGAGCTCCTTCAGTTCATCCTTTTCCAGCTAGCCACAACTTCTCTACCATTCCATATCACCAGTCAGGGGCTATCTCAGTCTCATTCCCATACTCATACCACTTCTCCTCATTCACAAGAGCTAGACATATCATTAAACCAATAAATACTTACCTGTTGTAGGCCATCATTCTCTTCTTGGCCAACATCAACCCCACCTGAAAAACTGCCTAGCATGTGGATAATCACAACACATCAACTAGCAAGATACACCTTTTGATGATTAATGATACTGGGAACATATATGCAACCTACATCTTGTAGATCCAGGTAGCTAGCATTTTTCTCCATGAAATAAATAGATGCAGGTGCAATAAAGTAATAAAGATCTATAGCACCCAAGTTAACCCTAGCCCATCTCCAAACCATTTAGATTTCCCAAACTACCTCCCCCACACCACTAACACAGATATAAATTCTCTTAGAACTTTAAGTTGAAAGCTTGTTTATAGATCATGTGACGGATCCAGGAAATTCATGCTTGCTTTTTCATTATCTCAGTCTGACTCTTTTACGGTTTGATGGGGAATCCTTTATGTAAGCTTCAATGAGCTTGGATTCCAGGCAAGCAATCTTGGTGTTAAACTTGTTGCCATCTGGTGATCACTTCCACGTTTTTTGCTTCCCATAGTCTTAGCTGCAGACCATCTCTTTCATTCCATGGTAGTCTTATTTTAGTTAAAAGCCAAAAACACAAAGCATAAAAAGATTGAGGGAAAAGCGACCATCATCACACATAAGTATAATTTTTATTAATTATTATCATGTTTCCATTATATACCAATTGGGGTACATTTGGCTGAAAACCCCTCAGGTTCCAGAATCACACCTGGATTCCTATCACATGGTTTATGACACAACGGCATCATTCAATCCAGATCTTTGCCAAAAAGATCTTCACACTCTTAACCTATAAGAATGTGCTCTAATACATTCCAGAATTGCCTGATTCTTTCCGTGGAAATGTATTGCTTTGGCTTGAAGCATTCTGGACTTTTGGTACCAAAACCCTGTGGAATATACATATTCCTGATACAAGCTATCCTTGTTCTAACTGGGAACCAGCTGATCAATCCTGAATGCATAGACACCATTGTCTACATTTAGTTATTTTTGCATTTAATGGTTTTTTGCGTTAAAAACCCATTAAAACACTTTGAAACTTGAACCAGGCGCCACCGCAGCGCCCAGGAACTTTCCCAGGCGGTGCCCCGGCGCCTGAAAAAACATGATGGTTGTGCCTAGGCGCTTTGCAAATCCATTAGGCGGCGCGGCAGCGCTTTTAAACCACAATTTGGAGGTTTAGTTTTGGCTAACCTTAACCAAACTTCTTGACACAGTCAAGGCAATTAAACAATATAATTAAATCCTCATAATTATATTCCAAGTATATATTAATTAACCTTCTCAGTTAATTAATCCTTTTGAAGACAACAAGTCTTTACTTGACACAGTCAAGTCCATTTGGCCCTATGGTTAAATCCTCATCAATCATATTCCAGGGTATCAATTAATTAACCTTCCCAGTTAATCAATCAGTTTGAGACACCTAGTCTCATAATCTGAACCGTTCAGATTATTCATTATGGCCCTCAATTAGTACAGCTTAATTGATTCCTGGTTATCAATTAACCTCCATGGTTAATTAAACGGTTTGAGACACCTAGTCTCATAATCTAAATTATTCAGATTATTCATTACAGCTCTCAATTAGTGCAGCCTAATTAATTCCTGGGTATCAATTAACCTCCATGGTTAATTAAACGGTTTGAGACACCTATTCTCATAATCTGAATTGTTCAGATTATTCATTCCGGCCCTCAATTAGTACAGCCTAATTGATTCCTGGGTAATCCATTACTACACTGTAAAATCTCTCTAAGGCCAATCCTATTGTTTTGAATTTCAACCTATGAAATTCATCACAATTCAACTTATTTGTGAAACCACAGCCCAATGTGACTGTAGTACAGTCAC
>QTSX02005268.1:0-57285 GCA_014839935.2 Entomophthora muscae | reverse complement strand
ATCAATTCAGGTGTGGGTACCAACCTTTTAAGAATTTTCAGATATTTCATTAATTACAGGTCTTTAGTTGAGCCCCTTAGCTTAGAATTTTGCTTAAGATTAGCTCCTGTGACCGCTAGCAAAGAGTGTTCAAGCTCTCTCCACAGTGGGACTTAGATTAATATTTTCTTCTGAAACTTCAACAAAATTTTGGCTCCATCAGGGAAAACCAAACTCACCTGCTTCCAAGAGGTCATTTTCTCTCCTGTCCACAACTGCAGAGAATATTCAGGATTTCCTAGATATCCTTTACAATCCTGCCAGCATCCTAAGGCTGTAGATATTCCATATTTCATCTATCAATAAACCTATATTTTCTTGCTCTGATTCTTATAATTTGAGTATGATCCCTATAAATTTTAAGAGTCTATGGCTGCAATTTATAAGTTTATTTTATTGTTACTAAATCCAACAGAAGGTTTCTTCTTCTAGGCCACATCCAATGGTCTATCCTTCACAAATAATAGTATTTGTTCTCTCTTGATTTCAAACATTTCATTTCCTTCATGGAGCTGTCTCAACCAATAGATGTACCATCTCTCTTGCAACAAATCCCGATGATCCAAAAGTCTTGTTGAGCAACATTGTCTGGTGCAGTATTGACAGGGTTGTGTTTCACAGAAATAGCTGTTAATTTCTGGGTATGGAGGTAGGCCAAAGCGCCATCCCCCAGAAAGCCTGGCTCCAAAGCGCTGCCTGCAGCAACTGAAGATTTAAATCTTATGATTGATCACAAGTGATTGGTGGCAAAGAGAATTATGTCTGAGAAAGGGAAGCTACCCCCACTTGATTTCCTTGCTGATAACTGCTTGGGCTTCCAACCCAGACCTCCTGGGAGATGAATCAATTGATTACATCACCACCATTAATGTGCCTTTAAAATAAGTGAATATCACCTGCAAGGAGGCCACCCCATTAAGGTACACCCAAATACTTTAAATGTTAATATATTCTAACAAGCTGCACCAGCAGCTTGATGTTTTCACTCCAATAAGATTTCTTTCTTCCAGGTTCACTTATTCCAATACCTCCCAGTAAGAATTTAAATAACAAGGTTGATTGACATGCCTTTTTGCCGCCCTGAAGTCCTGTAAACCTGTATCTGCCCTCTGAAATGGTCCTTTAAGCTTGTGAGATTGAGTGTGAACCCATCTATGCCACTGGCTCCTTGACATTGAACCAAATCAAAGTCTTTCTCCTTTATATGTACATTGAAATATGCTGTAATTTACCATATTCTTTGAAGGTTGTCAATATTTGCATCTTGGGAGAATGATCTTTATTGTTATTATTCATTGGTGTTTAATTGGAGGACTCTATGAAGACAATCTAGTGCTAGTAATCAGGTTTGATATACACCAGGCTGGAGTCTCTTTGTTGAACCTGGGGGAGATAACACTTGACTGCAAGTATTGACAGTGCTTTACCCAATACTCAGATACTTGGACTAATGAATGCAGCTTGTGATGGTACTGAACAATAGATGATGTCTTCATCCTATTGTGATATATTGATTATGTTTAGTCTCTTATTAGAATATCACTTTATATAGGGTATTTAAGCCCTCTTGCCAGGATTATCATCTGAGCTTTTAACTCTTATTGGCCAGTCCACTGTTTTCCAAACTGTCAATTCCAGCCCCCAGTTAAGACATCCATGTTGTGCTGGCATGGGATTACAATTATTTGCTGGGCCTATTTCATCATGTATTTATAACAGGGTCCTGACAGCATCTTTTCCATTGTCAATGCAAGCTTGAGCAATCAGTTACTAATTTGAATGGGTTCTTGCATTCTTAATTGGCAAACATCTGTCTTTCCACAAAGTGGTGATTTCCTAGAATCTTTCCCAGACACAAGAAGTTTTGGCAGTGGCATATTTTATGGGAATATTTGGTCATGTTTCCAAGTCCATGATCTGTATTAGCTTTCCTCAGCCAATTTCTCATTTATCTGAATCTGACATTGTAATCACATCACTAACTCTATTAATTTTGGTGGCAGGGTGCCACCCAGGCGTTGACAGCCTACTGACCCAGGAAAGTTATGGGTAAGTTGATCCATGGAACTCATAATTCCTGGAAAAGGTTATCATTTGAAGTAAATGCACAAAATCTCTTTCTCATTAGTAGTGTCATCCTTATTTGGGTATATATTCCCCATTTGATTGGTTATTAAAAGCTCTCTCTACTTCACCATACCATTGTGTTTAGGATGGAGTTTACTCTAAGCATTAGATACAGCTGGGAAAATAAAGAAACCTCTCCTTGTATGAGGTATGCTGGTAGCCTGGGGTTGATCTGGGTAAGAGTTACGGGGGATCTTTTCTGATGTCTGCTTTAGTCCAAAGCATCCACCTGGAGCAATTCTGGCCCCAATTTAATATTTTATGGCCTTGATTTGCTACTGGTAGAAGATCCGTTTTGGATCGTATTTTTGCATTAATTAGTAGAACATGATATTCTCCAAATTTAATTTTTAAAACAGATCTCATATAAATTCAATACCTTAAATCGAAACAGTGTTAAATATCAAATTTTTTATAATATATATAATAATGTTTGATTATTTATTATGATTGCTACACCCTCTAAGTTCCAGCCTGATTTTTCCACCCGATGCTAAGTGGTAGCATTAAATTCCGGGGGAAAGAAAGTCTTCCCCATCTGGATGGAAAGGTTGGATTCTCCACATTGGAGGAATCCACAATTTCTGAATCAATCTGAGTTACCATCCAAAAGAAGGCTAAATTCAAAATCCCCTCAGAGTTTGTCCAACACAACTCTGTGCTGGGTTACGACATGTTTGAAACATTTGATGTAAGATTTATGAAGTTGAATACATGTTTATTATCTAGAAGAGCCCTGGTTGGAAGAATTTTTGAAGTGCTGGGGGTTTGGTTCCAATGTTATTTTCAGTTGCATTTTTTGTTGGAAATCTGCATATCCCAGCCGTGACTGTGGACACTGAAGGATAGAGAAAACAGGCGAGAGGCCGAGCAAGTGGGGTCCTCCATCCAATCTGTATTGCATATCCTTGAGCTGTTATTTTCAATGTATCTTTCTAGATGGGTGTGGATGTAGCCAGTGAAGAGAGGTGGAACGTGGGGGACGAGATCGTTTTCGTGAACGACGCGCGTGAACGTAACTGGCTTCTGGTTAAACCAGCGCGCGAATATAATATTGCCAACGCGAGGTTGGCCAAATGTCACTATCTTGATCCGTTCCCACTCTATGTCAAGGTCTTGGTGGACTTGGATGGATGCAAGCTGAGCCACTGCCCCGCCAAGGGAGTGTCCTGTCACTACCACGTCATAATCCTTATAGGCAGGCGTGGCAAGGAGCAGCTGAAGTGCTTGGATATACTCGGGAGCCATGGCGTCGGCAATGTTCTTGAAGCCAGTGTGAACAGTGGCTAATGGTGCAACATTGATCGGCGTATGGCTGAAGAGAAGGTTCTCAGCCCAATTGACGTTGGTTTGTGTGCCACGGAATGCCAAGATGATTTCCTTGCGTGCAGAGTTGGTAGCGATGATGGCTCGGGTGTCGAGCGTGGCGTGGTTTATAATATTGTGCAAGTTGAAGTCAGGTCCTAGCTCCTTGCAATATGTACATTGAAAATCCAGCATTTGTTTGTCTCTACAGTAAGTAAAGCCAGCGACATAGAAGTAATACTTGGCTGCGCTTTCTGGCCATGGCTGGACTTTGATACCTTCATCACTTGCTACTCTTACTTCTCCAAGCATTCGCAGTTTATCAGCCAGCATATTTAAAGTGCCCATTCTCTTTCCGTAATAAGGATCTTTTGCTTGCGACGGATTATTTGGTACTCTGGTCACTACTTGAACTTTGTTACTCAAGATATCCCCTCCAACCACACTCAGCATGTAGAGAATTAGTTTCATTGTCTGTCAGCCCAGAGTGCTCCTGCTTATATGAACACATTGCTATCATTATTAATGAAAATTCAATTTCCCTTTGTAAAGATTGACGACGATCTTGATTCTCACTGAGATCAACTAAGTAATGTCATGGGGCTGTGCAGATTTAGCTCCAATGAAGGAGCGTAAATTTTGAATCAGCCAATCGTTTTTGGCTCAAATCCAATTGATTTCTCCAAATAAACTAGACATGGGGTTTGAAGAAAACAGTAAACCTAAAATGATACATAAGGATTCGGACGAAGCAAAGAGGCGGAGGATTGCCACAAACAGTTGCTACGAATTAACCCACATGCTGGGGATAGATAGGCTTAATTTACAAATATGAGCCCCTATTACCTCCATAGAACATAAATGACAGGAGAAAATTAATAATTATTTCAAGCGAATTATAACACATGCCTTCATTCCAAGCGATATTATTTTTTGCAGAATTCAAGAGGGAAATGCTCTACTTCTTAACAATACGCCCTTTTAAGCGGGCATTGTTTCTTGGTGTTGATTTTGTTGATCCTGCGAATTGATTTCTATTAGTTTCCTCCTTCCATATAGCTTGGTAATAAGTTCCAAATCAACGCCATACTATTTTAATTACATCATCTTAGACCACAGCTTACAAAACGTTTACAGTTAAAGCTATTCATTATATTTTTAATTCTTTAAATTATAAATTATTTTTAATTTACATATATAATTCTCAAAAGCACATAGCTTTATTTTACATGGGAGAGGTTATTTTTAAGAATCTTTTAGTTTAAAATCCTTTCTAAAATCCCTTTTTATTATTTTTCTTTTTAAACTTGTTGAGCCCATTTAAAAGTTATTCAATCACGGTTTAGAAATCACAGTGGGTTACGCCATCTAGAAAGACGCCATCTAGAAAGTGTGTTCAAAAATGAATCTAGAAACACTCTACCTAGAACCCCTATCTCACATTTTTGGCTCAATGAATCCTGATTTTCAAGCATAAACTTTCCCCAAAAAATATTGTTAAGGATTAAAAACACATGGCTTGTCATGGCTGGCAGCAGTCATGTACCAAGGTACCAAAGGGGAGCATCATACATCTGGATAACATGTCACAAGGGCCCAATAGAGGAATGGAGCAGAACGGGTTAGGTAAAGCAATCCAGCAGCTAAGGGGCAATAGGAACCAAGGTTAGGAACAACAACTTTGGCCAGACTGAGGATAGTCAGGATGACCATCCCAGCTCTACTGTGGTTGTAGGGCTGAGGGAGAGGAGGAGCAGGGGAGTCATAGGGAATGCCAGCCATTCCAGGATCTGGACCTGGCTGGTGGTCCATGGGTGTAGGTCTAGGGTGGTACTCTAGTCTTCTAGTTTGACTTCTGCTCAAGTGGTGTATAAATTGAAATCCTAATAAAGCAAACAAAACTGAAATATTCATTCACTTTATTTGATGTTGTCTACACTTGATCTGAGTGTGAGGAGCACCTTGGGAAGTGAGGATTAGGATCTGGGTGACTTTGTCTGGGCAGGGGAATTCTGTTGGTGGTTGGTAGATAATTGGCTGGTTCTTTTAATCTGGGATTTCATTTGGTTACTGACTGCAGGAATTTCTGAGTCTTTCAGCTTAACTGAGGTGCTGTTATCAACCAATTTATTGGCTTATCAACAGTATCTTCAGTGGCTGCAAGATGGCTTTCTAGCACATCTGTGCAACTGTATTGACTTGAGGTGGCAGGAATAACAGTGGAATTGGCTGAAAAAACTGGAGCAGGAACCAGAGGTTTTACAGACCTTCTGGTTGAATTCTGCAGCAGATCTGGTTGAGAACAGCATTGGGTGCACCCAGCTCAATTATAGAATTGGGGCTGAGTGCTCCAATGTCATTGCGAGCCGCAAGCTCCCCCAGGCCAGTGTTTAAACTGGCCCCAAGTCAGGACCTGTTCCCTGGCCAATTCAAACTGCCCAAATATGCCGGGGCAGTTCTAATTGTCCCACACCTGCCCTGATGGGTGGTTGGGGTATGAATCCCCCAGCAGGCTTTTGCGGCCACCCACACTTTCACTTGATAGCCGGGTGTGGAGGTTCAAACCATGTTCCCAAATTCAAAGTGCTGGCCCTTACATGGCTGGTCTCAAATTTCTCAAGGATTTAAAATTAGAAATAAAAAAGGGTCATCTAAAATCAACTATAGTGTTCAAAGCTCTAAAGTCACCACTTCACAACTTTATCTTCTTTATCTGTTATCTCTGGGCTTTAAAGTATCAATATTCAAATAATAAAACTAAATTAAAATATTAAACATTTACAGGAAAAAGACTTTATTTACAAAGAAAAGTAAACATATTTTGGCTCCAAGTCCCTTTACAATGCCCTTAATATGGTTAGAGCAATCCTCTTTGAGTAGTAGGCCAAAAAATTTTGATGACACTTACAAACTAGACCTGGTGGTCATCATACTTAAATAAAACATCCTTATTACTGATGGCTTGGGAATAAATCTGGTCTATGTGTGCATGCTGGATCTTCAGCTTATGATGATTACATCAAACCTGGGCTTTTTTACCTTAATCAAGCAGGAAACTTGTTGTTCACTCTTCAAGTGAAGAGATGGTCACATGATCCTTTCTTAACCTACTTGAAGAAGTTTTAATCTATGGAGTCCCCATCTTTGCAGATACAGTTCTACCCCTGGAAAAATCCCGCCCACTGGGTTTCAAAAATACAGGATGAAGGGGCAAAGTTTTCTTGGCTATCTACAATGAGCTTGTTCTTGAGCAGCACATCATAGAAGGTTCTCACCTCCTCTTTTCTAACCATGACAAAGGCTAAAAGCAATTTAAGGTATTATTGGCCTCCTTGATGCCACCTTTAAGTACCTGATTTTTGTGGGCTGTGTTTTTATAAGGTTCTTTTGAAGAGCCTAGAATTAATAGAAAAGGCACCTATGAGGGCTACCTTTGAACACTTTTACAAAGGTATCAACTTGTACAGCCTCAAAGTTAACCATAATACCTTAATGGTATATAAGCATCTTAGGAGCCTTCTTGAACGTAGTTGGCTGCTCCTAGGATCCTCTTGTGTGGCCTTCTTCTCCTAATAGCCCATATTCTATGTTGGCTCTTCATCAAGTGTGGGCAAGATGGCATATGATTTTCACTTGTAGATGTTTAATATATGGGTATAATTCTGCTTCATTTTATCAGCAATGAAAAAGAAGACAGATGTAATAATATGGAATAGTATAGAAATTTACCTGCCCATAAACGGTCCAAAGCTGTTAATCTAGCTTTGAGCAGGAAAAGAATGACCCCACTAAGAGCAGGTGACATATTTGAAGAGGCGCTTAAGATCCTCTTGGGCAGCAAAGCATAAGATGTGGTTGGCTTCTCCTAGGTATCATCATGTATTAGGAAGGGCTTACTAAGCATGGTTATCTTCTATCCATATGTGAGCACAATCTCATAAGGGCTCCTGGCACCAATACCAAGATTTTCTTCAACAGAGTGTTGATCAGTGACATACCGCTAGAGCCTGGTTTTATCATCAACTCCCTCTATCTAATTTTTGTTCAGATGGAGGAGAGGTATCCGCCCAGCTAAGAGGAAGTAGGGCCCTTGTTAAAAGAAATGAAGTGATGTGGTAACTAGCACATGAGATAATAGATGATCTCATCAGAGCCAACTATATCATTCTTAATGATAAGCTCTTTGACTCTGGTAAAGCCATGGGTATTCAATCTAGAAGAACAGTCAGGACTATCACAGTGATAGTGGTGCAGAGAATTTCTTATTTTGGTCATTAAATGTAATAAAGAAGCTGTTTTTCACAAATCCAGCACTCTCCTTCTTGGTCATGATAGGAAAGAAGTCAGAGAAAGCATCATGGGCTTTAAACTACCCATTGACATTGCAGATATTAGAGACTATGCAATTCTCACTCTAGGATGTGTTCTTCATCTGAGGCATCTTAGTGTTGTCCATAATAGTTTTTCAGAGCCTCTTTCATGCTCTTCTTTGTCATTGGAATGTAACTGTTTCTCCTGTTTATCTAAAGGGGAATTCAAAAATAGAGAATAAGGAGGGGTGGGCTGCTATCCTCAAGCTCAGGGGATGATGTGAATGACTTGTATGGTATTTTCCTCTATAAGGCTGCTTGAAAGAGGTATTCTTGGCTTTTCTGATTTTGGTGAAAGTGGTCTTGATCTTGGAAGCCTTAGTGTTGTTTTTTGATAGACTTGGGAGGCATCTAAAGTATAATTAGTACTTGTCAGGGACCCACTTAAAAGGGAACAAGTCCCCAATCTTGTGAGCCAAGGCCCCTAAGTTAAGCCCTGCAATCACCGAACCAATAGGAACCATAACCATAGCAAGGTGAAAAAAGTTCCCTAAAAATGCAAACTGACCCATCATTAAACTGAATCTACCCAGCAAGTAATATACTACCAAGTACGCCAACAGGTAGAAGGAGGCATTGGGTCTAACCAAGGAAGTTTTGGCTGGAGGAGGTGGTGTTGTAGAGCGGCCATAATGAAACCTTTTCCCTAGTGCCCCAAGGGATATTTGAACCCCCCATTAGCCAAGGACTCCTTCTGGTGGGATTCATCAGGGGAGGAGTTGTACCAGTCTGTAGTGGGAGTTGGATTTTCCAGAGCCAGTACCACATATAGAAAAGGAACTAGAAACCAGAACAGGAAATTACTTCCCTTCAGGGCTTCAAAAAGGATTTAAGAGAAAGACATAAGCAAGATTAAGTAGAAAAATGATCTTTATTGTTGAAAAATTGGAAATCATGAAGGGAGCTCACTTAAATACCCTGGTAGTGAGCCACAAACATTTAAGAGAGTAATTGAAAATGAGTGGATTTAAAATCAAGTTTCATTAAATTGCTGGATGAGAATATTGTTCTTATCATTAATATTTTTATATGGAACTTAATAATATGGTAAATAATTAGTTGCATTGAGAGTCTCAGAACACAATTCACAAGAACAACCACAATTAAGCGGTGGTCCCTGCTATTATCATTGTAAGACCAATGGGACCCTTATTAGTGTATAGATCCAGAGGTTCTGTGGGCGTCAAGTGTAAACCCTGCAGCCAATCAGCATTCAAGCAGTGAATGAAGTTGCTTAGTGGAATAATAACCATTTCAGAACTAAAAACAAAAGCAGGAGCAAAAGTTGAATGAATTGAACCCAAATGAATAGGTAATCTATGTTGAACAGTTGAATGTAGACTAACATTTGGCTTCTCTTTAGGGTTCTGGGTTCAATTCCTGTCTGGTGTCAAGCAAAGATTACCCATATGTCCAAAACTTTGTTGTGTGTGGTTGATGCTGGTGTTAAACACCTAAAATTTTCAATAAAATTAAGGTAGTCAGGGAAGAATTCCCTGACTACTAAAATTCAAGTCTTTGTGGTGACTTTTAAAGACAAAATTTAAGAGTGATTTTAAAATTAAATTATACTATTTGTTTACATGTTTTTGTAGGAAAAAATTAAAAGTTATATGTAATCAAAAGATGGGGAAATTTTAGGCCTAAAAATAAATAATTTATTAATAGAAAAACCATGAAAACTCTACCTTTTTAGTTAAAATTGTGTTTATAGATGGTGTATTTTAAGATAGCGTTTTTGAGAGACCATTGGCCAAAGCATAAGGATTTTACATATTTTATTTCAATTTGATTTATTTTCAGTGGAGCCATCACAACCAGCCCAAAGTTTAAATCTTTAAAAGTACAAAAACTAACTTTATAGAACTAAGTCTAAAAAGTACCCAGCTGTTTAGAGGGAATCCTTTTGCATATAAATGCCAATTTTCAGAGAAATTCTTACATTCTTCAATCTTGGTGAAAAACAGGATAAACTTTAAAAAGAAGATCAATGACAGCCAACTTTAAATTGTTAGTCTAGATGGCTTACTTTGATGCCATACGTAAAAACATGTTATCTCTCAGTGTCTCATTGATAGGCCCTACTCCTATTGGGCGCTTACAAGATGAGAGGATTTTGAGATGATTTTTTTGCAATATTGTAAAGAGCTGGGGCAGGAAGATGTTCTGTCAATTATTTTTCTGTCACAGATTTTTAGTCAAGTTTGATCCAACTATAATTTTCTTCATATAAATTTTTTTGAATTTACAATAAATCAAAAAATTAAACACAATATATTATCTAATAAAAGCTATGCTTCACACATATAGCCATTTTTAATTCTATTTTTTGTTTTTAAGAGGCTTAATTTTAGAATTTATCTTTTTAAAAGCTATTTAAATTAAATCTCATTGCTATAAAATAAAACAATGGTGTTAAGAGTTTCAAAGAATAAATTTTATAGTGAACATTTTCTTTATTATACATTTTTGATTTCTTCATTGTTGCAAAGTAAAAACCTTTGCATACAAAGAGAATTATAGTTGGATCAAATTTGACTGAAAATCTGTCAACATAAAAGAATTGACAGAACATCTTCCTGCCCCAAAGAGCCCATTGATCATATAAAATCAATATTAAATACTTTTTTTAGAACTTACAATATTAAAGATCTATCTAAGATAATTAATAAACCAGTATATGAAGGAGGTTTTCTTGATGGGTGTGATATAGGATGATAATAATATCAAAAGTGGTGTTAATCTGTGTTGGTTTATTATTTAAGGTCTTAAATTATCCCCAACTTTAACACAGCTAATAAGGGAAATACTTGGATTTGCCACAAAAGTTAAAGCACTTATTAAATTACAGATGTCATCTTTCTAGATGGCATCTTTTGGAATGCATATTATAGGGCTTTTGATAAGTGATTTTAACTAAAAAAACTTTATTCAGATAGCATCTCTTTAAAATTAATTTTTGATGCTGTTTTTTGAGATGTGTTATTCAAAACCACTATGTGAATGTTAAAAACTAATGTTGTGATGAGGAGCAACTTCTGGGGAAGTCTAGAAGATAGGTTTAGAGAAGAAGAGTGATTTTATTGGATAATATTCCAGGCTTATATATTTTGTGTGCTGTGGCGGGGACTTAAGTTACATCAAATATATTGGAGGTCATGTATGAGTCAGGTTTTGATAGCTGGATATCTGGAAAAGTCAAGGGATATTGGTTTGTTTCCATTTCAGGGATATCAAACCAGACATTGGATTGGCACCAAGCCAGGCAATGACTGGATGCTACTTGTGTCAGCAAAAGCCAGAACACTTATACATCCAGCTCTTCAAAAACTTTTTAAGTCTCTTTAATTTTGCTTAAGTAAATACAGGCCCTATTATGAAAACCTTTCAATATTTTGTCTTTCAAGAGGGAAAATTCAAGATGTGTACTGCATCCACAGCTCATCTACTCTATTACCCCAGAGGTGACAGAGATTATCAGACGGAAACTGGTACCTCCATTAGAGGTGTACTCAGAATTAAGATGGCTAAAGGTTCTTTTCTCCTAGTGGCCTATAAATCACCCAAGCTCAGCAATGAGAGTGGTGTTATAATATCCATGCCAAGGGTTTACTGGCTATAGTACACTGCTTGTTTGGATGAAAATTCTACCTGGAGCAATATCACAGATATGCCATCCTGTCTATAATTTCCCATCCATGGAAAACTTTAGTCAGAAGACAAAGATCCAAAGAAGCCACCCAGAAGCTGGCTGATTTAAATCAGGCCATCAGCAATAAGAGGGCTGTGGAAAAGCATGCAAAAATTCTTTCACAATCTTCAAATAGGGCCTGAAATGCTTAAAACTAAAGACATGTAGTTGGTATCTTTTACCGCAAAATCAATTTATGATATCACTAAATCTTCACTCAATTCTAGAGGCATGGTGAAAAGTTACTTCTTGTCATTTCAGCACCATTAACAAGCACAATAATAGCTGAAGAAATGCCAGAACTACTGCAGTAGCATTCAATAAACCTTAAGCTTACAACTAAACCTCAAGCTTTAAGTTTGCAATAATAAATATCCCAGAATGGAGATTCTCTTAGCATACATGCCTGTGGGATATCTTGCAGGCAGTGCCGTCAATTTTTTGGTGTCTGCTGCCTCCACACCACTTTTCAGGCCCTTCAGTTTTGGAATTAGAGGGCTCACCAAGCTGATTTTCAGAATCATTTACCTGCCAAATCCAACCATGATCCCCAGCCACTTCTATCTCTCTTATTTTTTCTTGCTTATTTGATGGCATCTTTCATTTACATCTTCTCAGAGATTTTGTCTGCACATTTCAGCTCTACAATTTTATTTACTGGTTTTTTGCATTTGATGCTGAATCCCTCTTTCCGTAAATACTTTAGAGTTTTGTGGTGGCTTCACTATTACAAGCAGCAGAAAGGGTTTAATAAGCTCCCAGACTGCAATTCCTTCATCCAATTCAACCCTCAGAAAGATCTTTTTAAATTCCAAGCCAGATGGGTGATCAGGGTTAAATGCTTCAATATGCAGATCCAGTACAAGCCAGGAAGAGACCCTGTGACAGTAGATGTCTTATCCCGCTTATAATTGCACATCACCTGATGATATACAGACCTAGACCCCAAACTTTCTCTTGATTTCTCATACATAAAGGCTACAGGGTCTCCCCAGGACTGCAGGCATCACCTGAAACCCAGAAGTTGAAGCCAAGCACTTCTTTGTAGACATCCATGCTACACCATATAGAGAGCTGGCATAAGGAAACACTGTACCCTATTTACCCACAGATCAAAGGGGATATATTGTTACTTGATATCACCAAGGCCTAGCCCATATGGAGCCAGAAACCTCTTTGGGCTTATTAAACATAAGGTACTGTCAAAACAGCAGGCTCGACCTGCCAGCAAGGTTCCAAACAAGTGGGTTTGTGACCTGTAATCCTATTACCTGGCCACTCAAAGCCAGACTAGGAAGTCAACTCAAATTACCAAATCCAACAACATGAACAGATGATGATCCTTTATAGTGGATCTCTTGTTTTGGCACTTGACTCATTACCAGGATCAAGCCACCCCCTTCACTATCCACTTGTGTGATCAACACAATCATGTTCCTGTTATCCTTGATTTATATTGACTATATAATCACCATCTCTCAATAAAGATTACCATATGGTTTCTAAATATTTTTACCCTTGTAACTCTTCTAAAACAGCACAGATACTACAGTACAGTGGTTTACCGTATACTGCAACGTCCAGGAAGCGCTTGACTGATGTGGATGATATTGAAGTTACAGCAAAGGTGCCACATACCCAACTAAGCATCACCCATCAACCTAGATGAGATCTTTGAGGTATAGATCCTTAAGCTTTGAGACCTGTACCAGGGAAACATGATGATAAAAGGTATACCACTGTTGTTGTTGAATTTCCCACTAGCTGGCCTGTTAACTGAAAAGTTATATTGGAAGAGGACAATGATATTATGTAGATATGTTGGAAATGTGATTGAAATTAAGTTTGGTAGCCCAAACTCCTCATCACTGATGGCAGGGTGAATAGCTGCTGATCAAACCAAGCTTTACTTTTTCAAACCAATCATTTAATATACAGTAATATCCTTGTATCATCCACAATCAGATGGGGGAGGAGAGAGAACTGATGGATTTTTACCCCAAGATCTTTTCAAACTCACTGATGTGGACCCCAAAGACTGGCCCAGACAGCTCCCCACCACCTTTCAAGAATTTTTACTTTAGCTGTTAGGGCTACCTGGGAATGCCACTTTGAGCTGGTTTAAAGCATACAGGTCATTATTGATAAAGCCCTAACTGGTCCTAGCCTGGAGATCCTCCCCAAAGTGCTTGCTTGAGAAATGCCACAGATTTAAGAAGATATACAGGGACATGAATTAAGAGGCTAAAGAGTCAAGGGAAACACCATCTATCTCACACAGCACTATAACGTTGGTTTTTTATGGGTGTTAAACACTGATAAAAGTAAATGAAACCCAAAAAAGGTTAAATTTAACTATAGTATTGGTAAATGATAACTTTACCTAGTCCAACTACTAGGCAAGAGATACCAAGATAAGGTTATTTACTAAAATTAACTCTGCCCCTACCAAGCATACTAAAAGCAGTATGGTGCATCCCTGCCAGCCTCAGGACCAAATGGTCAAGTATGGCACCCAGGGACCCAAAATATCCCTGAAGATGTACTGGTCAGCAATGTGGCTGTTTCTCAAAAAGAGGAGTGACACAACTTCAGTATAGTCCTACAGCAAGGTTCCAAATCAAAAAGAGGATTAAGTGATTGCTGTGTTTGGCTCCTGGGGTCAACATCCAAGAGGTCACAGCAGGAAATCTTTATAGCAAAAGATTTGAGGTTTGAAGCTAGCCTTGGGTTAGCCTTCAGGGCAAAATTAAGGGCATGTACCTTAATTTCCTGGAATACAAGGAGAGGAATTTAATTTTGGCAAAAAGGAAGAGAAAAGGCTTGAATAATATAAAAGCCAACATGAATGTGGATAAACTTGTCTTTATTGGGAGAAATAATTCTACTTAAATAGTAGACAAGGGTCAATGATCACTCAATAGGTAGACAGAGTGACAGAGGGGGTCACATTGGGTTGAAATAATACCGAGATCAGTTGAGGGCAGGTATGGTATTCTGGAATGGGTGGACATTGATGTCAATCCATTTATGGAAGGTGGGGAATTTCTGAAGTCCAAAGCAAAACTGACTAAATCTTTGCACATATCACTATTTGAAGGCCATATCAAATAGCATTAATGATGTGATTTCTGACAGTGATCAAACTCAATCCTCTTTGTGATCCATAGCCAAGATTTATTGAGCCAAGTCTGTCAGCTGAGATGCTGAAGCCAGATAGTTATATATGTGGGACACAGCTTATTTCTAAGGGAAAACGCCCCATATAGTAGGACACATAACTACCCCTGAAAGCCACATTGTCTACTGTATAATTGACTATTATAAAACAACGCCATCATCTAGTACAATATTGTTTCCCCCTTTTCTACAACTCTGCTAAGAAAGCACTGTTATGACAAGGCGGATTGGTTTTAGTATACTGATTTGTAGATCTTGTTAACCTACATCCTTCAAGTATAAAATTGGCTGGATTAATACGCTAAATTTTTATATATCTGTAGCCCATATAGTTTTTCCTACGACGACCCTATAGCCTAGAATGGTAGAAAGCATCAGACAACTATGAGATGACTGAAAGAATTTATTGGCTTTGATTGCTCCGATCAAATTCCAATTTGGGCCTCAGCTACATTTGTTTCTGGAATTTCGCATATCCCACGCGTGACTGTGGACACTGAAGGATAGAGAAAACAGGCGAGAGGCCGAGCAAGTGGGGTCCTCCATCCAATCTGTATTGCATATCCTTGAGCTGTTATTTTCAATGTATCTTTCTAGATGGGTATGGATATACCCAACGAAGAGGGGTGACACGTGAGGGACAATGTCGTTCTCGTTAACGACACGCGTGTACATGACTGGCTGCTGGTTAAACCAACGCGCAAACAGGAAATTCCCGACGCGAGGCTGACCAAATGTCACTACCTTGATCCGCTCCCACTCTACGTTAAGGTCTTGGTGGACTTGGATGGATGCGAGCTGAGCCACTGCCCCACCAAGGGAGTGGCCTGCCACTACTACGTCATACTCCTTGTAGGCAGGCGTGGCAAGGAGCAGCTGAAGTGCTTGGATATACTCGGGAGCCATGGCGTCGGCAATGTTCTTGAAGCCAGTGTGAACAGTGGCCAATGGTGCAACATTGATTAAAGTGTGGCCAAAGAGAAGGTTCTCAGTCCAATTAGTGATGCTTTGAGTGCCACGGAATGCCAAGATGATTTCCTTGCGTGCAGAGTTGGTAGCGATGATGGCTCGTGTATCGAGCGTGGCATGATTTATAATCTTGTGCAAGTTGAAGTCGGGTCCCAGTTCCTTGCAATATGTACATTGAAAATCTAGCAGCTGTTGGTCTTTGCAGTATATAAAGCCAACGACTGAGAAGTAATACTTGGCTGCACTTTCTGGCCATGGCTGGACGTTGACTCTATTAGCTGTCATATTTAAAAGGCCCATTCCCTTTCCGTGATAAGGATCTTGTGCTATTGACGGATTATTAGGTACTCTAGTCACTATTTGAACTTTGTCACCCAAGAGATCTCCCCAAGCCACACCCAGCATGTACAAAATCAGCTTCATTACCGACCAGCCAACAATGATCCTGCTTATATGGACATCTTGCCTTTTCAATTATTGACTTTTAATTTCCAAATATGTTGATTAACAATGATGCCAATTCCCATTTGAGATGAACTAAGTAATGCCATGCTGGTGTACAATTAGGTTATGGCTTACATCATGCAATTTCTCTAAACAAACCAGACATGGGGGTTTGAAGAAAACACTAAACCTAAAATAATATATTTTAAATCAAACGAAGCAGAGGATTGTCACAAATGGCTGCTATCAATTAGCCCACATATTGAGAACTACAGCCGATTTAACATACCAACACGACCCCCTATTGCTTCCATGCAATATCGAGATACCTGGAGAAAATTAAACATCTCGCTGAGTAAATAAATAGCACGTGCCTCCATCCCGGGCATTTAATCGGTTCCATACCAGATTAATAGGGGGAATGATCCACTTCTTAATGATACGCCCTTTTAAGCAGGTATTGTTTCTTGATGTTGATCCTGCGAATTGCTTTTTAATAGTTTCCCCTTCCACATGGCTTGGTAAACCAACCCCATAATATTTATCAACACGATAACTAAACCAGCATCCCTCAAACCCCCTGAATTTAACCCAAGTGCTGATTTTAAAAACTTTGTCATTTTTAAATCCCAGAATAAAGGGCAATAAAAAGTAAAACTTATAGCCATGTTCTCAAAAAATATTCACGGTTGAGTCTATAATTCTTGGAAGTTTTAAGTACAGAATAAGAGAAGATAACTCAAGAAGAGAATGGTATATTTGTTGAATACACAGTACACACTGTATATAGCTAAGTGATAAGCCACACAGCATCCACATGGATCATGGCAGTGATGGGGCTTCTGGAGATCCATTTCCCCTTGGAACTCACATGTTTGATCCTAGTGTCACATCTGCATTTCAGGTTAAGGCCACCTTTACTCAGCAATCAAGCTATTTCTCAGAGAAACAATTTCCTGAGAAGGAGTAATCAAATGCATTGCAACATCTCCCCCAAGGTCTTGGAAGGCAGAGCCGTGGGGATTCTCTTAAGGTTATCCAGGAGGCATAACTGTTACTGATCCAATCTGGTCTTGGATATCAATAGTCATGAAACTCTCTGTGCCTGCCTGGCTCTGCATAGTCTGAGCTGGTTGTGGTGCATAATTTCAATTTTTATTGGGTACCAAAGCCTTTGACAAGGCAATTATTGTTGGGTTCAACTTCCCCATCAATTCTAGATCCTCTTACCCATGATGTTTTTTATTGACTATGGTTAATTGCCCAAATTTTCTTCTACTTGATGTGACAACAACAGGTCAAGGACCCGGCTGCACCAGATACATTGGGCAAGGTGGTCCAGGCACCAGTCCAGATCACTGAGATCAGCAATAAGCAGAACCCTCACATCCAGAAAGCTTGTGCAAGATCCAACCCTATTATAAGCAGTCCACACAATGGAGAATGACAAGAATTTAAACAGAAAAGAATTTAAATCTATCCCTCCTTCTGCACCCGTAATTTATTTCAGGGCTCAAATTTTTCTTTAAATTGGTTAGATCATTTTCAAGAAGATTGTAAACGGTAAGAATGATTAAAGTCCTTTGTGCCAAGGAAGATTTATAGTTGGCTTCAGCTAGCTTTTGGTCCTACTGGGCTGATGAAAAGCCAGGATGATTTGCTCAAGTATCACCTGTGGGCTATAAATCTTAACTGGGGAATAAAGTGACAGAGTATGACTTTGAGGCTCAAATCTTAAGTATTAAGTTGATAAAGTTTATAGTGATAATGAAGTGGGCCTTTCCTTATCAATAGGGGAATGCATCAACTAGGAGGGACTAAACATACATTTTTGGCTTTTTTATACCTGGAATCTCTCAATCTGGAGTGTAACATTCTCTCCTTTGACCTTATTTCTACCTCTTTATTATCTTATTCTCTTTTGCTTTCAGTATGCCTGGTTTGTCTTCCTTTAGTACCCTATTTGGGAGTGACATGTGTGGTCCCATCTTTCTGCATAAAATGCTTGTTGATACCCATATACCATTTTGCATTGACCTCTTCCTGCATTACAGGTTACACAGATGTAGCATACCATTAGTAATTTTGGTAAAATATTTTCCCAAAGGCAAGGGTTGTTAGCAGATAGCTTGCCTAATACTCTTCTAGAGATTTATTTGACCTCTCAACCCTTCCATTAGCTTGGAAAGGTAAGGTCTGGTAAAATTGTGTTTGATACCATCCTTGGAGAGGTAGAGGCTGGTGCCCAAAGTAGCAATTTCTTCCCCTATCCATAGTTTGAGTCCAGGGTTTCCAAGCTTGACAATGATCTCTTTGCCTATGAACCCGCTTACAATATTTCTTTTATGGTATTTCATAGCTTATGCTACAGGCCACCTAGTTGCATAGCCAATAGCTATGCTGATGCGTTTATTTGCCATTTTATCTCCTGTCATGGATCCCACAATATCCAGTGCTAATAACTTAAAAATCTGTGTTATTGAGGCTTGTATGACAGATTTTCAGGCGCTTTGGAGTGAGCATAAATTTCACATACTTCACGCTGATAAAGAACTTCTTTGATGCCATCCAGATTTTTTAGCCAACATTAGCAGGTTTTAGAGTGCTTTGAGTATTCCTGCTACAGGTATGGCCTAGGTCTCCATGATAGCAAAGCAATGCACCAATATTTTATTGATAGGACATATGTTACAGTGTCTCCACTTGGCAGTATGCAGTGGAGAGTACCATAGATATTTCTGGACATAATTTTGTTCTTGAGAGCTTTCTCTGGTCCGTCCATTAGAGCGCTGGGTGGAAAGCCCTCTGGGAGATTCCCCATCATCAGCATGGGGTGATCAGAGTCTTTACCATTGATGCAGATTAGATTTTTACAGTACAGCCTTGAAAGGCTGTTTGCTGTAAGTAGCTCCCTGCCAGGATTGTACTCAGCAGTCATGGGGTACCTCTGTATAAAGCTCATCCATCCTGCTTGCCCTCCTAAGAGGTGCTTTTTTGTTTGAAGACCACCAACAATTTACATCTGGTCAACCCTTTGAATATCTGTTCTCCTTCTAGGTAGAAGCACCATTTTTGTTAGATGATAGACAATTGCTATTAACTCTTTATCATGGATGTGGTATCTTTTTTCATCATATTAGTGTTTTATTTATCTGTATGCAAACAGGAGGTAATTCTTTCCTGTTGTCTTTATTTTAAGTACCCCTAATGGTGCAGTAAGAAGCATCTGTATCCAACCTTTAGACTCATTTGCAATCACAATACTGAATAAAGGATGCTGTGATCATATTTTCTTTCGCTGAAATGACTGTTGTTCATGTAGTGGTGTCCAGACAAGCTTGGTTGTCTTACCAGTGATGGCAGGCAGCAGGGAGGTCAACGCTCCCCAGTCTGGTATCAGCCTTCTGGCGTACACAACCATCCCCAAAAAGGTACAGAGCTCAATCTTATTATGTGGTGCCACCATTTTAGTTATAGCCTTTACCTTTTAAATGTATGGTTTTATTTTGTATTTGCTGATTATATGTCCAAGGAATAGCCATCCTGCAGAGAAGGACTCAAATTTGGATGGATTGGCTACTATTTGATTGTCCTGTAGGGTGGTGAGTACCATGTGAATGTATTTTCATAATTTTTTGTGTTCAGGGTGTTGATGATTGTACCATCTATTTATATTATAGATCTCTTCCCACGTAATTGTTAAATAGTTTGTTAATCAAGTTCAACAAGGTATCTGGGGCATTATTCATGCTAAATCTTAAAACTATTTACTAAAAGAAACCATGTTTAGTTCTGAATGCTTTGTTGTGATGCCTTTTGGTTTGGCTTGAATTTGATGATATCCTGTAGCCAGATTGATCTTGGTGAAATTTTTGATCCCTTGGGGCATCAAAGCTTTCATGATCAGAGTGTGACAGATCCAGGCCTAACCAGTCCATCCTGCCATTATCCTGCCCTTGACTCTTATTGCTGTTACCTTCCTGGGACAAAGCTTTGAGGAGCTTTTCCTCCAGGGAGGCAATTTTCTTGGATAACACTTTATTTTCATCCCGCCAACAAGCCATGATTTCAACGCTTTTTTCCTCTCATGCTCTCAACACCTCAATTTCACGATTTTCCATCTCTTTTACTTGTTGCAAGATTTCATCCCATCCTACCAACAAGTTCCAAGCATAAATTTGGTTCCCTTGGATGGGAGTCCCTTCCTTTGCAAAGTAATTGGAATACAGCTCTTTGAATGCAGCCTTTACTTCTACTAAAGATTTGGCAGGAACAGTCTTAGTGACCTCCAGGCTGGTCCAAGCTTCTTCCAATGTACTTGTAGGAACCTCCTTTCTTGCGGTAGTGGTTTCCACACAAATGACCCCAAACTTGGCTCTCTCAAATTTTAACAAAGAAGGCATGACAATTAAAAATAGGTGAGGGGAAAGCATCAAAACCGACAATGAATATATTTTATTAATGTTTAACTGTTTTTGCTTATATACCATTTGGGGCATACACGGCTGAAAACCCCTCCGGTTCCTGAATCAACCAATGATTTGCGCCATATGGCCTATGACATTCAAGTCATCCAACATAGATCTTTACCTGAAAGATCACCAAAAATTCTCAACCTATTAGAATTGACCTACAATGGGCAGAAGTCACCTGACTCCATTCAACCCAATGTACCAATTTGGCATGGAGCTTTCCCAGCTCCCAGCGCCAAAACCCTGTGGATTGCACATCCTAAACTCAGCTATCAGTGTTCTGACTGGGAACCAGCTGATCAAACCTGAATTCCTAGGCATCCTTGCCTCTATTTGGTTATTTTTGCATTTAATGGTTTTTCGCCTTTAAAACCCATTAAACTGCTTCAAAACTTGAACCAGGCACATCTCAAATTCATTAGGCGGCGCAGCGGCGCTTCTAACCCAGTAAATTTGCCAACATGGCGCTTTTAACCCAAATTCTGGGGGGTTTCCCATGGTTAACCTTAACCAAACTTCTTGACAAAGTCAAGGCTATTTTAATATAATTTAATCCTCATTAATTATATCCTGTATTTATTAATTAATCTTCCTGATTAATTAACCCACTTTGAGATGCCCAGTCTCCAAGATTGATTTGGCCAATCTTGCCTCAATTCTTTTAGTTAGCCTAACCTAACTAAACATCCATATTCTGTTCTTTTATTAAACATAGATATCCAGTTTCTAGGAACCTTTCCCTCAAGAATTCCACATAAACCTATCTATATGTAACAAACAGCAAAAACAGAACATCTTTATATTTTGGAGCATTTATTCGGCTAAACGCTCAGCAGTGACTTTAGTACAGTCACACAGAGAGAGGGGAAACCTGCTCTTATCATGACTTTTAAGGGCTCAGTAATCAGAAAAAGGTTTATGGCACTGTCTTTCTTGGACATAAAGAAGACAGTTGTACCAAATGGAGACTTTAAGAATTGGATGATTCTTTTTTATAATGCTTTATATAATTATACCTTCATGGTGTTGTCTTCTTGTGGTGACAATTGATATATTGATCTTGCCTTGGGTACACTTTATTTAAGGTCAATAATGTGTTTTATACCTATATCAAGTGGTTGGTATTTGCATACTCTCTTGAAAGACATAATTGAATTATTGGATCAGCTTTTAGCACATATAATCTTGCTCTTATGAATCTTTCACAGTATTGAAGTGAATGATCTTGTGATTTCAAGTGTTCCAATCTGTCTTTCTGTCTCTCTTTTCTTCCTCAATCCCTGTAATCTTGATAAATATGTAGTCTCTCATGGGTATACCAAGTTGTGGATGATAAACATGATGGTGAAATTCTCTCCACTGAAAGCTGAGTGTAGGAATTTCCAAGTCAGCACTTTGTTTGTCTTTTCACCCAGTCTAAGCCTAGTGCTTCATTGTATTTGATTAGGGGTATAACTAGGCAACTTTAGGTGGTCTAGATATATTATATTTGTGCTTGAAATAGTTTTTCTTATTTTTTAGTGCTACACTTCTGATTTCTGCTACAATAATACATCTTATGTTGCTCTAGAGGTATTTAGTTTCACAATATTGAAAAGTGCTTTTTCAACAAGTAACATAGCTGCACAGTCTCAAATGAAGCTGTACCTTGATAATATCAAAATCAGAAAGTATAAATGATCATTTTTCCCTGTCTTATTATAAAAATTATGGAATTCTCAGAGTGTGCTTGGATCATGATAAATCAATTTCCTGTCCTGGCTTCCATATGAGTCTTGCTATTCAGAGGAGAGCATATTGCTTAAGCACTTCCCTGCTATTTTTTCATATTAGGGTTCCTTGGTCCTTTCCATGAAGTTTTCTTGATTTTTGTGAGTTCCTCCTCTGATATTAGAGCTTGTAGTGTACAGTATTTTCTTTTTGGGATGATTATTCTATCTAGGTGTTCACTCTCATTGTGCTTAGCTATCTGGTGTAAGCTGTATGCTTTATATGTGTCAAAATTTCCTTGAAAGAAGTCTTGTTGAAGATTGTTAAAACTATTTAGTATGAATTATCATGTGATTTAAGAGGGAAGGAAGTCATAGAAGTTTACACCAGCTGAGGGGTTTTCAAAGTTCATATGAATAGGTACTCTTAAGCAGATTTCTTTGTAGTTGATAATATACTCATCAATAGTTTATGTCATTTTCAGTTTCTTGAGATCCTATCAAATTATTTTTTAAGAGTTTGGTAGTGTAAAACTGTCAATGAAAGACTTATTGAAGAGTTCTCAGTTCACATTCTGAGCTGGTTTGGTCTCAACCCATTTACCTACAAACTTGTTGATAATTCTTGTAGCTCCAAGCAAGATTTCACTTATCCAGAGTCTTTGAGAATAACCAACTTGTGTGAATTTGGTTTGGTTGTTCTGGATTCAGAGGGCAGTGTTTATCCAGCTTAGTCCAGTAAAAGAGAAAAGCTCTACAGAGAAAAAGTTTAATAATACTATAGCTGGTATCTTGGGTACTTCTTGCTGTGTGTTTAATTCCAAGCTCTTCTTATGATTAGAAAGTAAAACTGTTTAATGGGTACAAGAGTATTTTTGAAGTGATGCATCCTACAGTGACATATTTTCCTTTCTCATAGGTTCTCCAGCCAGTGGAGAGTGACATTCCCAGGGTCATTCTCTTTGGAGAAATTTTTCCCCTGGGTAATTAGATGCAACATAACCTACTTCTGCTACCACTGCCAAGTATACATTTCTAGAAATACATAATAAAAAATAAAGGTTGCTGTAGATTCAACTGTTTTTGCCTATCTTAGTTTGATGGTTAGTTATCTAACTGTGTTCCTCTCACTATACCTGAATAACAAGATAGTGAACCCCTAAGTAAAAATTGAAAAATTGATTAAAAGGTAAAAATAGTCCTTTATTTTGGAAATCACGCAATTATATATAGTATGATTATCAATGGGTTTAAAAATGAGGAATTGGAGGAATTATGGACCACAAAATGCACCACAAGGAAGGAATAATTGTCTGTGAAAACATTGACAATAGATTGAGAAGCCAATTGAATCCTTGTGGCCTCCCTTAAATAGAATAATAGTGTTGGTGCCACCAGGTGCGCCAATCTTGTGGAGTAAATACCAGGAATAATTACAGAGTCTATGATGTTTATCAATTGAGGGTTGCAAAAAAATATTTTTAGACTAAATTGGGTGTTATGATTGTTGCAACTGAGCTTCTCTCCTTGCCTTCTAATGTATCTCACAATACACAGGGGGTGCTTGATGAGTTGCCCCATGATGTGTCTAATGACATGGATCAATATGATGGCAATGTCAAATTACAGGCACTATCTCTTAATTAGGAGCACTGCCAATTTGACCTGCTGATCCTTGCACAAGTTATTCCTTGGCTTCAAACCTTACATGGAATATGCCACTATGCCACCCTGTGTGGCCTTGTGACTTTCCCCATATAGTATATTAATCACAATATTCTACAATAAACAATACCTTAATCTATTCATTATTGTCCTTTATATTGGAGTTTTATCTTCTCCAATCAAATACTGAACTCAAATTGGTTCAGCTGCAACATAATGATTTTTAATCATCAATTGGGCATATGCACAATTGCACTGTTGATAAAAACTAATTGGTATGTATATTAATCTTATGCTGTGTAATCCAATAGAATAATGCAGAATGCAACAAAGGGTAAAATCAAATAATATAATGCTTGTTAAAGTAATAAAATTTATGGTAGGCATCAACCACCCAAAATAAAGATAAAATCAGAAGTGTAAGATGGCCAAGAATTGATAGATCTCAGTGATCTAAACCTAGTCCTTGAAAAAATGGTTGAAAGCTGCTCCAGCTCTGGAAGCTATCAGCATGCTTGAACTGTCCCTTTCTGCCCCAGAATTATGAAAATCCAGTTTTACACTGTGTACTCTGCTGTTAAATTGGCGCTCAACCTGCAGGTCAACCAAAAATAGATAGTTATAATATCATCAAGACATGAAATTCATCTTTCAAACCTACAAGTGAAAGTATTCCAATCAACAAATCAGATGTTGCTTTCTCCCCTCTCATATCCCATATTGTCCCACTCCTTCTCTAGAAATTTGTTTCCAGATAGTTTTCTTAGAATAAATTAATAGCACCTAAAATTATACTAAGCTTGAGTATCTGGGTCTTGTTTTTATGCTGGGCAAATTCACTTCTGTCCTTATCTACTTGGTCACTGACATCATTGTAGTTACTTGGCCTATGATTTAAATGGCCTATTACTCTTCTCATTCTGACAACTTTTTGGAGCAGGAAGATTTCCTGCCAGCTGACTTCCTTATAACAGGTTTCCTGTCAATTTTGATCCAGCTATAACTTTCTCCATGAATAACTTTTTATATCTACGTAATAAGAGTTTTGAGGTCCCTTTATTTATTAATGATAGTTTTGATCAACATATCTAATTATTTCTTTGTTTTTTGCATTTGCAGGCACAATTTTAAGATGTGCACTTTTAAAACCAATCAAATTAAATTAAACTAGTAAAACTCAAGATAAAAATCATTAAGCTCTTTAAAATAATAATTCATAAAAGCAGCTCCATTTACTTTTTATTTCAATGTAATTTTTTAATTATATGAAAATTATATATGGAAAAATTGTTGGGTTAAGATTGACTGAGAATCCATTTTAGGAAACTTAATTGACAGGACATCTTCCTCCCCAAATGTTCTCTTACAGATGCTCATGCTAAATTTCATCTCAGTTGGTTTTTCTAAGCTTCCCCATTTTGGTGAAAAACAATATCCCCTTCATTCCAGAGTGCCTTGCCTGTGGTGATCCTATTGATGATTTGGTCATCTCATCAGCACTGAGTCTTTCCTAGTAGCTCAAAATCCCACCCAACCTTAAAAACTCTATCTTTATTGAATATAGAATAAGATTATTATATAGTTAGCTAATAAGCCACATACTTTAAATTCAGACCATGAACGTAAAAATGTGGGATTGTCAAATCCTTGGTCCAAATTTTAAATCACTTTTGCGGGATGGCCTTTTTTAAATTAAATTGATTTCGTTATATTTTTATTTGAATTTTTAAAAATGCGGGGACTCATAGACACTTTAGAAATTTCAAGTTAAGCTGCACATTTCCAATGGACAAAATGAATTAACTTGAATCATATTTGAAGCATTCAAATCCATCAGCAATTTTCATTGAGTTCACTATGTTTTTTGGAATTGCAGGATTTTCAAATCCAAGCACCAAATTTCAAATCATAATTGAATGCCACTAGTAAACTCAGATATTAATTGCGGGAACTGGAATCCAAATTTAATGCACAGTACACACACTAGGAAACACCAACCCAAACCAAGAAGCTCCACTCTTGATAAAATCAAATGAAAAATCCAATATCAACAACCATTTTTAGACATGAAATTAAGTGAAATGTAAAATTGTCTAAACTGGAAATGATGCAATATTATGCACTCTAAATCACAAATATAGAAACTCTGCTACTATTCAAGGCTAAATCAAGAGAAAATAACTACTCACAACTCAACCAATAAATCCAAATAAATACATATGTAATCTAAAATATATTTTTTATTTTATTTTTATGGACTGTCAATTGCATTCCCAACCCGCTCCTGCACCAGCCTGCGGGGCAGCCTGTCCACAAGGGCGTCCCAGAGGGTCCAAGAACAGAGCCAGAACCCAACTCAAGGGGAGTCATGCCAATACACAGGCCTCCCAAGGTGTCAGCGCCAGCCAACCACCTCCCACATCCCAAGCCAGAACTACCAGCTTGAATCCCAGGCAGAAGCCACTTTCAAGGCCTGCTACCAAAGTCTCCTACACCAGGGTCACCAGGAACACTGAGGTTACTTACACCTCCACTGTATACCCAGTTGTCACCCAGCCCCGCACTCTTGATCCAAGATTTTCCATTTCCTGCCCCTGCATCTTTGATACCACCTATAAGCCATTGGCCACAATTTAAGAGACATCTGCACCTGTGTTGTATGTCATCATTGACAGCGTCAGTGCAACCAAGCGTGATCCCACCTTCTACACAAAGGTCCTGTCCCCTATGTTGAGCCTGGTAGCCAGGATGCCGTGGTACCTGCCAAGGGCTGGCATCAGTTGACAGATAGTAAGCGTGAAGCTCTCCTCAACTTCTTGAATGGGGGGATGGCAGTTTGGGATATTGTGTTCCAATTTGGCGTCACAGCCAGATATATTGACAGCATCAACAAAAAATACAGCAGCACCAGGAAAATTACCAAATCCACCAAGGCTAAGCGGCAGCCCAGCCTACTTCAGCCCACCCATCTCAAGGCAATCAGGCAGTGAGTGATCAAGATTTGCCACCTGGACACACTTGCTGTCCAATCAATGTTGGCCACAGACTTTGGGCTTTCTGTCTCCAAAAACCTTGTATACAAAGCAACAGTCAAATTGGGCTTCTCTTGGAAGGTCCTTGGAGTTTTGCTGTATAATAGGAACAGTGAGAAGACCATCAAGGATTGACGCATTTATGCCAAGATATATCTGGCACTAAAGGAGACTGGGAATGTCCAGCTCTTCTATATCAACAAATTGTTGTTTTCCTCCTCACTCAGGTCTAGGCATGGGTGGATTGAGAAGGGGTTCAAGGACAGCGTAGCCCATTGTGAAGCTGTCTGCTCCCAGACCTATTCAATGGTTGCAATTCTTGGTCCTCATGGTTTAGACCAGTATCAGATGAGCAAGGGTTCCCACAATAGCAGGACCTTTCTCAATTTTCTCCAAGCCATGAAGGAATACCTCTGGATCAACTACAGCAGCACAACCAATATTGTTATGTTGGATAATGTCAGGCTTCACAAAGTGGATCTGGTTGTGTCCAAGTTCCCCCTCATTGACAAAAACAGCCACACCTCCAGCTACCAGCTTACTAATTGTCCAATGAGACTTTTTTTCCTCCCGCCATATTCCCCATTCCTGAATCCAATTGAGGAGTTCTTTGAGTAGATCAAAAATAAGGTGAAGAAAGGCCTCCCTCAGGACACCAAGGATCTCTTAAATATCCTTGAGGTCTGTCAATTCACAATGCCACCCAATGTGGTGGCAGCTTTTTACAAGCACTTGGAATCCTTCCTCCCTAAAGCCCTCAACTCTGAGCCAATCAGATAAATGGGCGCTCCAGGTTTTATTTGTTTTTGTTTTTATTTTTATTTTGGTTTTATTGGTACACAAAAATTATTATTTATACATAATGACATGATGTTTGATTGTATTATAGACATATAAGAATACATACAAAAGGTAAGTAAAATTAATTATACTAGATATGAGGGCACATGTTTTTATTATAATTCACTGAATATTGTATTGACTGTTGCGCTAACAAATAAATAAATTAAAAAAGAAAGAAATAGATTAGTTTTATTTAAACAATTGTGAGTTCTTGTTAGTACTTTGGTTTTTTTAAGCCACAAATTGGACCTCGCAAGTCAACATTTTATCCTTAATATTTCAGTGCCACTATAGCCACAAAACATAAAAACCAATGATTTTCATGTATCTCTTACTAATTAGTACTTATGACGCAGGTCAAGTGTATCAAATATATTTATCAAATAAGATTACAAGGGAAAGCTAATTTGAGTTCTAAACAATCACTTGTTTATAACATAAGTGGAGCAGGCTGTCTGTTGCAGATAAAATCAGTTCTCAATGTTTAAATATGTAATAAATGAACATGTACTTGACAAACTAGTAAATAAAAACATTTTAAATTACTTTTTTTATTACTTGACGTGTTTGCAACTGTAGTGAAAACCTCACCAGTTGGTTGCTCTAATCCTGATTGTTGTTGAGTACTTCCTGATCTCATTCCAGATGCTTAAGGCATCAACTAGCTACTGGATCACCATACAAGACCAACTAGCTTCTGGATTGTCCACATGCACTGATTTGGTTCCGGATTAGAAGTCCCACCAATTAGGCGTTAAATCTATCAACCAACTTATTTCACCGACTGCGGTTAATGATTGACTTCCCCACCCTTGAGTCTCTCGCAACCTCCTTGTGCTGCTGGGGCTGTTCACATCTTTTCCTGATTGCTGTGTTGATCCCCAGTTGTTCAACATTTATTTCCCCCTTTCTCAAACCCCATGCAATAACCAACTTGCCTTGAGTTATCAAGTAAGTTGTAGTATATAAACCCCTCTCCTTTTCTCAATAAAGATATACGTTTTACACCCCTTATATTAGCTACACCATTAAATATTTCTTTGAGTGTATAATCTGAGGATCACAAAGGCTAGTCTCCTCTTACCAACTGCAGTGCCAGTTAGCCCAACTATAAGTCAATTATTAAGTATTCACTTAAGAGTAGTTGCTGTAGCCCCTACTCCAAACCCTTTGTTGTTTTCCTGGTCTGATTACTTCCATACTACCAAATACCTGTCTGGATTCCAACTGGTACAGTACCTAGTATTTGACTGACACCTAGATCTGTCTCCTAATCCCATTGTCAACCTCCTAGTCCGTCTACCAACCAATAGACTATCCTCACCTATTGTAGTAAGAGTACCACAGCAACTATAACTAATGTCTTATAATATATTTAGATATATTAATATTATAATTTAAAAATTAAAGTTTAAATAGTAATATTTAAAATTAAAAAATTAAAAAGTTAAATTGCAAGGGAATATAATTTATTAGGGAGATGCAAATTGCAAATGGAATGTGATTATTCCGGGGAATTATACCCCAAAATCAAATTTTCAGCTAGAGCGTCTAATTGAATCCACATACTCTTCTGTCTGTGGTGGACAACCCTGGATGCAATTTCTAGAGGGGTGGCGCCCTGCACTCCAGTGGTTCCAAATGCTTAATAAAAGGGAGGTGGGTAAGTGAATTGATCAGCAGATTCTTTTTGGGAGGCATATAAAACCCATACAACAATGCCAGTGCAAAGGAGCCGTACAGGACGTGCTCAACTGTCCTATACCCCGCAGTGTCTTCTGGTGTTCTAGTGCTAATTGGCATATATTGAGTTGTATAGGTATATCCTCCAAATTTTTGACATTCGTTTTTAATATACAATTTAGTAGGATTCCTAGGTATACTGTGATGTGAATCCTTTGTGAGGTATATTTTTCAGAAAACATGCATAATCTTTTGTATACTTGAACTAATCTGTTGATATAGGATGTTTGATTGAACTTGAAGATGGTTCCAGGGGGCGCCCGACTTGTATCTGCCCCCCATGCCTTGGCAAACAAAATAAATAAAGGCTTGAAATTATTTACAAGGACTGTGTCCCCAACTTCATTTGATAATTCTTGAATAATTCATTAAAATTTTCAGTTTTAAGATATTCAGTTCCTATTTGAAAGTCAGTTTTTATTAAGTTTTTCATATTCATTGATATTTGAAAAGGGAAATTGTTGTATACTTTAATAAATATATTCATCAAAGTTTATTTTGATACCCTGCAAATTTCAGTCATCTCTTTGAAGTTGATAGTTGCTCCTATTTTGTATGCTTCCCTAATCCACGGCGAGCACCCCACAGGTGGTAAATATTCCCTGTCTTTTGCTTCTATATTTGAGAAATTATTCATATTCATTTGAATTGTTTTATTTATTTCATTTTTATTTATTTGCTTTACAGGGGCTACCAGTGATTGGTAACCCCTGTAAAACCAACTGGGGGTAAAGACCGCCACTTCAGCAACCTTGTCCCCATTCTTAGTTATAACTAAAGTAAATATAAATAAAACGTAAAAAACTTACTGATTGTTTCCCCTGTGGCCCCCTCAGCCACAGGCGCCCCTTCAGCAAACTTTATGAGTGTTGGCTGCTCTTCATTTGTTTTTCTGGGCTTGATCTTCCTTATTTTCCGTGCTACTTGTTCTTCCTCTTGATCTTCATTTGATACATTTTCATTGTTTATTGTAGCTCTTCTGCTTCTTGATTATGCTTCATTTTCATCTGTTTTCATTTGATTGGTTTCCTCTTAATTTGTGTTAATTTCCTTTGAGCTTTCATTTCCTTCAACCAATTTGGTTTTTTGAGTATTCTTTTTGTTGGTTTTTGCAAATTCCCCTGAGTTGTAACTTTCACTTTTGAAATCTAACTGCTTGAGTATTTCCTTTAGAAGATTTGAAACTATTTCTTTGTGTTCTTCATTGGCTATTGTTCACAGGCTGTTTTTTGCAGTTTTTTTTGGACCAAGGCCCTTCCCTCATTTCCCAGTTGATTTACCACAATTTCACTTATGTTATGTTCAAGCTTGACAACCTTTTGGAGGACTGACTCTAATTTGTTGATAAGGCTGTAGATATTTGACATTCCCCATATTTTAATAAAATTTATATAGTTTATTTGATAATATATTTTTATTTGCATGAATATTTATCATCATCTTTAATAAATTGAGAACCACAAATATAAATATTGCATTAGAATATGGCAATTAGACATCAACTCTAGATATTTTGATATTATGTGAATAACTCAATGCATTTTTTTAATAAAATTCATTGTAAACTTGGCCTTTTTCATTGTAATTTATTTAAATGGACTGTGTTTATATTAAGGAGCCATTAAAGCTTAGTAAAAATATTGATACATAGTGCATTTTACAGCCTGTATATTTTCCTATTGATAACAATTCTGTAAACTTTTTAGTTGGATTTTGTGAAGATTTAATAATATAATGGGTTAATATGTTAATGTTTATCACCATATTAACCCATTAAATTATTATTACTTTACAAAATCTGACTAAAAATTTTACAGAATTGTTATTAATAGGCAAATATAAAGGCTGTAAAATGCACTATGTATCAATATTTGTACTAAGCGTTAATGGCTCCCCAATATGAACACAGTCCCTTTAAATAAATTACAATGAAAAAGGCCAAGTTTACAATGAATTTTATTAAAAAAATGCATTGAGTTATGCACATAATATCAAGGGTCTGGATGTACAAGCATTTGGCTACCGCCAACCTACTTAACATCCAGCCATTGTCCAATTTAGTCCCCTTTCAGTATACTGTTTGACATACCAAGAATGGTAACCAAGCAATATCACCTGACCGTCCAAGTATCCAGTGGCTCAAACCCATCTAGCACATGACCAACCCCTAGGTTTGATCCAACTAAATCCCGCCACAGCCAAGTCTATATAAGTCTAAAGTATTATCCAATAAAATATACTTCTCTTCTTTCTTGATTCCATATTTGAAGCTTCCCCAAAAGGCGCTCCTTATCACTGGTAGCAGCTACAGATTTTTGACCATGTCCATGAGAGAAAAAATGACTGAAAAAAACCCGCCCACCTTTGCTCACGTACTCAATCAGGCCACATCCCAGGATACCTGTAAAACGTACTTCTGCGCCCACAACATTGATGAAGATATACCTAGTGGATGCACCGTATTTGAAGGTCTGGTCATGCCCAAAGCATGCGCCAAGATTATTTAATACAGTTGCTTTCTTCAACCACAAACAAATGCAATACCACCTATCATAAGTGAAGTTACCAACACCAAGTACATTGGTATCAACAAGTTCTTTGGCAAAAACAAAGAAAATGTTATCAACTGGCTAGATCAGTCAGCTGCCAAACTCTGCACCAGCTGGTTCCCCCCATGAAAAATGGGTCCAGGAAGCCAGCAAGTGCCTGTACAAGGCCGCAGCTAACTGGTTTGCCACCTGGGTTGGCTCAAGAACTGACAACCAGCTTGAAAACTGGAAAGAGTTCAAAGCAGACATCACCCACAATTTCCGCATCACTGAATCCCTCCAAGACATTGTAATACAGCTCAGTGATCTTCCTCAGAAGACCACTATTGCTGCTTACGCCAACAAATTTGAGGAAATACATCACAAGATCCAAAACTCAGCACAAGCTGACAACGTACATACCAGAGCCTCATTCATCAACAGAATGAAACCCTCTGTTGCTGCCCTCATCTTCCCAGAGGTGAATACCTCCATACCCACACTCATTGCAGAAGCCAAGCACGCCAAAAAACGTGCAAACATGGAATATGCTGCACACATGGCAGTTGCTCCTCAAAAAGCAATGGCAGAGAAAACTCCAATGGCAACAAACGCCAAAATACCAACCATAACAACAGCAACTTCAATCTCAACAATGGCAATCACAGCCAAAGCACAAACCACTCCCGTCCCAAGAAAGAGGACACTGCCAAAGTTAACAATGCTGAAGTAGCAACCCGCTATGAATCTGATCCCACATTCTCTGAAAAAGGTCTCAAAACAGAGGAACAGGGAAAAAGGAGGGGGAACAGGCTTAAGTGCCCCAGTCTCCCCCCAACTTGACAAGAAATTGTACCAAGGCACAAACTTTGCTACTCACATTTCCCGTGTCCCACAGTCCTCCTTTTTTATGAACTTAAAAATTAAAGATTGCTCACAACTTCTTGTCAACCTATGCACTTACAAATCTCATACACATAAAATTTTATTTGACTCTAGTGCACAACACACTATGGTTAGCAAACCCTTTGTAACCACGTACAAAATACCAGTTGTCAAATCCAACTTAAAATACACCAGAATGGCAGACAAACCAAAGGTTCTACTTGAAGGCAAAACAACTCCCTTCATAATTGACCTCCAAGGCATACAAACGTCCATCAAAGGACTTGTCATAAACAACATAAACTACAACATTGTAGCAGACATGGAGTGGTTCACCTGAGTGAACCCCAGTGTATGTTGGAAAACAAAGACCATGACCATCAAATGCAACGGAGTCAATTTTAACATCCTCAAAGAACCCAATGACCTCATTCTAAGAGACACAGTATTTGTCCAGGTCATAAACCAAGATAACTCAGAATATATAACCAAATATAGTACCCTCCACATAATGAGGTACGCTGAGTTCAATAACATACAAACACAAAAGATCCAATGCCCAGAACTTGCGGCACTCCTAAATGAATACACATTATGTATTTAAAGAAGAACTCACAGAGTTACCCCCAAATGGGAGGTCAAACATGGCATTGACTTATGAAAAGCCATGCCCAAACCTGCACCCTTCTACAGACTCTCTCCCATGGAGACCCAAACCCTCAAAACACACATTGAGGACAATCTAGCAAAAGGCTTCATCCGCCTGTTTGAATCCCCATGAGGGCAGCAGTATTCTTTGTGAAAAAAGGAAGGCACTCTTTATCTAGTAACTGACTATAGAGCTCTCAATGCAAGCACAGTAAAGAATAAAACCCCTCTTCAGCTTATAGAGGATCTGTTTGCAAGACTCTCAGGTGCCAAATTTTTCTCCAAAATTGACCTCACCTCAGGGTACAACCAAGTTGAAGTAAAGCAAAAAAATATACCAAAAACTGTGTTCTGTACGCAATTTGGATCCTTCAAATGTAGAGTAATGAACTTTGGGATGACCAACGCTCCCACGACGTTTGTCACCATGATGAACCAAGTACTAAACGGTCTCTCAAATACATTATTCTACCTTGACAATATCATCATATTCTCAAAAACCAAAGAGGAACACCTCACGCATGTCTGCAAGACACTCAATTGACTCGCAAAGCACAAAATTTATGTAAAACCAAGTAAGTGCCAATTTATGGAAAAGAAACTCCTGTTCTTGGGCCACATTGTCTCTGACGGTGTCATCAAAGCAGATCCAGACAAAATAAAAGCCATAAATAACATGCAACACCCCAGCTCTGTTAAAAAAGTTAGATGCTTTCTTGGAATGGTAGCTTACCTAAGGAAATACATCAAAGACTGCAGAAAGCTAACCACACCAATCAATGACTTAATCAAGGGTAATGCCAAAAATAAATTCATCTGGACACCAGAATGTGACAATAATTTTCAATTATTAAAACAAGCTTTGATTGAAGCACCAATCTAACAATACCCTAACAATAACAGGTGCTACAAGATCAAGTCAGATGCCAGCAACACTGCCATTGGAGCAGTCCTGCGCATCTGCCAGCCAGGGCAGCAAAACTTACTGCCAGTATGTTACAAAAGCAGAAAACTAACTAATACTGAGCAAAGGTACCCAATACACGATAAGGAATTGCTAGCAATATACCACGCTTGCAAGAAATGGAGATGTTATCTAGAAGGACATTTTAACGTCCAAGTACTAACTGACCATAAATCCTTAATCTATTTCAAAACTCAGAACGCACTCGCACAACAACAAGCCAAATGGATGTCCTTGCTGGAACAGCTTAACCTGGACATCCAGTACAAAAAGGGGGCAGAGCTAGTCATGGCTGATGCTCTCTCTAGACTATGTCAGCCTAGAGAGGATCACCCTGACCACCTGGACCCTGACTGGCTAAACCTGTACAACTGAGTATAAAAACAAAGGGAAAGACCCCTCAACACATCAACTGACCCACAATACATTAGTAAGAAACAAAAAGTACTTCCATGTATCAAATGGCACAGTATACCAAATTATCAATGACAAATATATCCCGTACATCCCACTTGCACAAAGAGTTGACACCATACTAAGACATCACCGCCTGCTAGGCCATACAAAGGCTAACAACCTATACCTCACACTAAAAGAGATAGTATGGTGGCCCAACCTCAAACAGGATATAGTTGATGTTCTGAAAAAGTGCACAGTGTGCAAGAAATACACCAGTACAAAGTCTCCTCAGCCAACAGTCAACCCAGTACCAGACCCTGAACCATTTAAGGTTTGGGGGCTAGATGTAATGGGGCCCTTCCCAGAAACAAAAAAAATCAATGTTTCTTAATTGTAGCTATCAACTTTGCCACATGCTGGCCCCTTCTGCTCGGCAACAAAGGACCACAAAGAAGAAACCATCAACCGTTTCACTAACAAAACAATCATAGCCAACTATGGCACTCCAGACTACATCATAACTGATGGAGCAACAGAGTTATCAGGTCACATAGTTAATGACAACTTGAAATCCAAAAGCATTAAACACTCCACAACCTCTCCATACAGGCCACAGGTCAACGGTAGAGTGGAACGCCTAAACGGCAGCTTTATCAGGACCCTGGAAAAAATAATGGATGGCAAAGCCAAAGACACATGACCACTATACGTGAAACATGCATTATTAGTATTCCAAGTCCTCACCAACCAAGGGACATGCTATTCACCGTTTGAGCTAACCTATGGGTACAAGCCAGAAATAATCACCCACAACAAACAGCCCTACATAAAGATCCCCCCAGGGAAACTCTCACAGTAGAGCAAGCACCAAACCTACAACACATCCACCTCAAAGCTTAAATAGCTGAAATGAAGAGGCTCAAGACACAAAAGGTAACCTCTACAGAGGAACCACTTCCCATCAACTCCCCTGTCTGTATTCTAGCTGGCAACAGAAAGAGACTAGACTCAGTACACAGGGGACCAGGAAGAGTCATCAAATACAGACTAGAGCACAACACTTACCTAGTAAAGTTCCAAATTGCCAAGAACTCAATTATCAAGAAATACCACAGAACCTGTCTCCGCCTCAGTAAAGGAGAGCACTCAACCAGACTGGTTTCAACTAGCAAACAGCTCCAGGAGCATCAGGCGGCAGCCGTTAAGACAAAGCCCCCTCCTGATGCACCAGAGTAACCCCTTAAGGGGGTTGTGTCAAGGGTCTGGATGTACAAGCATTCTGGCTACCGCTAACCTATTTAACATCCAGCCATTGCCCAATTCAGTCCCCTTCCAATATACTGTTCAACATACCGAGAATGGTAACCAATCAATATCACCTAACCATCCAAGTATCCAGTGGCTCAAACCCATCTAGCACATGACCAACCCCTAGGTTCAATCCAACTAAATCCCTGCCACAGCCAAGTCTATATAAGTCCAAAGTATTATCCAATAAAATATACTTTTCTTCTTTCTTAATTCCATATTTGAAGCTTCCCCAAAAGGTGCTCCTTATCAATAATATCAAAATATCAAGAGTTGACGTCTAATTGATATATTCTAATGCAAAATTACATCTTTGGTGCTTAATTTATTAATGATGATAAAAAATATTCATGCAGATAAAAATATATTATCAAATAAACTATATAACTTTTATTAAAATATGAGGAATGTCAATAATGTAAAAAGAATGTATTGTTAGTTGTGAATTGAAAGAGAGATATTAATTTTAATAAGTTGTCACAAAGAAAATATTTATTTTACTGATTAAAGGATGGGAAGGGGAGGGACTGGGTGGAATGAACGTCGCCTTTATCTGCACCTGTAAAAGGGATGGCAACAGAGATAGTGGGGGGGATTGGTATTGGCTTGGGACTCAGGGTTGGAAGGCGGGTGGCTTGATGGGGGGTTGGGGAGGCAGGGCTTGCTAACTGGGAAGGGGCAGCAAGAGCTGATTGCTTTAATTGCTTAAATTCTTCTTCTGTCACGTATGCAGGCTTGAAAAAACAGATGGATGGGCAAGGGGGAAGGCGGGAGTCCTTTCTGGACTTATCACTTGAATAGAATATGACAAGATTGGATAGGTACTGGACAAACACAGAAGGGAAAATATCATACCTCCTCTCAATTTGAGAGTACATTTATTGTATGTGGCAGGCTTTAAGCGCCTGAGAGAAGAACCAAAACTATAGAGGCTTTCAGGAATATTCCTGACATAAATCAGATTTTGACTGAGGAAAAACGCTGGAAACAAGTAAAGGAATGTCCAAGCAAAGGGGCAAAATTTGATAAGGAATTTCCCCCATTATTGGGGGAAAAGAAAAATCAATTTTTGGGAAAAAAAGATTTTGGAGTAAACCGGAATATTTTATCATCTGGGCAGGCGCCTGCCCCACTTGCCAGCACCCTCCGCCAGCCTTCCCGCACCCAGCCCGCCGCCTGTGGACCCGCCGCCAGCCCCCAGGCCACCTGCCCGCTCCCTGGGCCCCAGCCAACTGCCAGTCGCCCACCCAGGCCCCAAGGCCCACTCCCCAGTCAATCAGGGCCCACCATGCCTGCCAATCAGAAAAGTCCCTTATAGCAAGGGAAAATTTTGGGAATAATTCCTGTTCTAAGGAAGAAGGACAAATTCAAAGTTCAAAAACCAATCCCAATTTTGAAGCTTTAGAAGAAAGGCAAAATCTGGTTTCAAAAGTTAAAAATAACATAACACACAGCCAATGGAATCTGACGGACCACAACACTCACCTAAGCCTAGACCCCCCCCCCCCAAACTGAACTTCCCAAACCAAAAATAGATTTGGTTAGTCCCAAGAGTTGTAACCACCACCTGACCACCTACCCAGAGAAAATTATTGGTCCCAAGCAAAATTGTCTAAAACCTCAACAGATTGCCCAGGAACAAGGGTTTGGCCATCCTTTCAAACACCAATTCCCAATCCCCTTGACCAAACTTCTGGGGTCTCAGTCCCCTTCTTTTACTCCCACTTGCAAAACTTTGCAAGTGGGGGAACACTATAAATTAAGGATTCCCCCTCAGTAATAGCTTGTGCTATTATTGAGATTAATACCCTCAATAGCAATGAAATTCAACTTACCTCTAAAGTTAAACTTACAAATCAGCCCCTGCCAACCCTCCAATCCAAGGAAGATGAACCACCTCATCTTCACAGCTGTGCTCACAGCTTGCCTTGGGATTGGAGGCTACCAACCAGGTCCAGAGTTCTTTGAGCCATCTCCTGATGGACTGGGCCATGACCCCTACTACAACTCTGGTCAACTGAACTCATCTCAAACTGGACCCTGGCCTCCTTTGGTGTCTCCACATTCAACACTCTCTATTGCAATGTACGCGTCTATGTACTACATCTTAACCTACTTTGCCGGGAGTTTTGGGAGATACAACGTGCATGCAAAGATCTTCTGCTGGCTAATGACTGTGTATCCCATTGTTACCGCCTTAACTGGGTTTTATTTCACCAACCTGCTGCCCTACATCCTGCAAGTGGTACCTACCATAACTGGGTATTACAGAGGCATACATCTGCAAGATGCATGTTGGCGTGGTTGATGGGGTAGGACCAACAGGTATGACCTGCAGCCGTAATTTCCTTGGATGCCCACTCACGCTGCTCCATCTCTGGACTCAGTACAACTGTGTACAATTTTGCTGTGTGGCCCACTCCTTCAGCATGGCCTTGAGCTCTGTCTGGTAGGCATACCTATCTGTGGTGTTTGATATTGCAGAGTAATGGTTGACACCCAATGGGGAAACTGCCAACAAACCCCTGACAAAACAATACAAGATTGGGCCGCGCTTGTAGATGTCTGATTGGATGCGCTTTTCTCCAAAGTCTTGGATACTTGCCAAAATCTTGGCATACAACAAGAAGATGACATCATTACGCGCCCTCATTGCCCTCCCTTTAACAAAAAATTTGTTAGTTGAATTGTAGGGGTTGGTATCCACCAAACTGGGGCCACCAAGAACCTGATTGGATAGGATTCTGGCGGCAACCACTACTCCGTGCATCCACAAATCCATCATTCTTTTGTTGGTGAAGATGCTGTGGAGTCCCAGCCAGAGACGTACCTGGACCAGGGGCATCTGCGGGTCACGTTCCATGATGGCCATCATAAGGGGATGGGCTGTGTCACCTTCAGTCAAAGTACAGGCACCAGTTGGGGTCTTCTTGGGAGGGGGGCCACAGTTGGCATGGGCTTTCAGGGTTGCAGCTACAGTGGACTTTGCAAAACCCATTGTGGCCGCAATTTCCCCAAGGGACATAAGCATTCCTTGCTTTGGGACCATTTCAAGAACAATCTCTGGGGTAATTAGCTTTCTTCTGCGTCTCACAGGCTGATTGGCTGAAGGCAGGGTGTGTCTGCCTTGAGAAACAGAGAGTGCCATCTGATTGGCTGTTTCTGGATTTTGGTTTCCACTAGTGGCCCCATGGCTCACTTGGTCAATTCCAGATGCTAGTGTTGCTGTATGATTTGGGTTAGCAGCTGCCTGTGTGTAATGGGCAAACAGGGCCATGCTTGAGGACGCAGGAGAAAGAACACACTCCTGGGTGGTGCTTGCAGAGGGGCCTGCGGGTTGAGAGTGGCCATAGAGGGAGGCTTCACCGTCAAGAGACCCAGCGTAGCCCTGCATAAATGTGTCTTGGCCAGGGAACAGCTCGTTGACTTGGTTGGTGTTGGAAAAAGACATAATAAAAATTTATTAAAATTTTAAACTCAAGAAGAGGAATGTATATTTTAGTCAATTTTATTGTTAAATATGGTAAGTTGGTGAATAGTAGGATCTAATTTTTAGCTGTCCTAAAATGGAATAGGGTGATTTTTGAGAATGCCTATGATTCCTAAAAGAATCAGCACAAATCTACTCTAGATCCTTTATCATCCTTTTTAAGACGCCCATAAATTATATTTATTTCAAATTGACCTCATTTTTAATTTGAAATTTGGTTCTTGGATTTGACAATCCCACAATTTTGGACTTGTTAAGGTTTACATGTTGTCTATGATTTGTTTGACATACAGAAAATCTCAAATTGTACATTAGAATCCTGCATTTCTGATTCATGTATCCCACATTTGTTTGCGGAGTCTTGTCTTTTGTTAGTTGAGCTATCTGCTCGAGGGATTCAAAATTTGCCAATTTAAATAAACTAAAAAAAGTTGAATTGAATGGTTAATTTTATTAAATATTTTGTTTTTCACTCAGCTGAGTTGCCCGCAAAAGTGATTTTAAATTTGGACCAAGGATTTGACAATCCCACATTTTTACATTCAGGTTCTGAATTTACAGTAGTGTCCATATAGATCATGAAAGCCGTGTCATTGCAATTGGGATTCCCCTCTTTACTGCTAACGTATTTCATGATACACAGGGGGCGCTCAACTAGTTGCCTAATGAAGTAACTAACGGCATGGATCAATCTGAAGATGGGGTCAAATTACAGGCACTATTTCCTAATTAGGAGCGCTGCCAATTTGTCTTTGCTGATCCCTGCACAAGTTATTCCTTGGCTCCAAACCTTACATGGAACTTGCCACTGTGCCACCCCCTGTGGCCTTGTGGCTTCTCCTCATAGTATGTTATTCACAATACCAATTAATAACCCTTATCTTATTCTTCTTATTACTGTCCTTTCTATTGGACTGTTGTCTTTCTCAATCAAATACTGAACTATCATTGGTTCAGTTGCAACAACATGGCTTGTACAGACATTTTTACTGGTGGAACTTGAATGTCTGATCCTAGTTAAATATCTGGATGTGAGGTGGGTACAACTTTTTACTTATGGCTAAGCTATCTCCTGGAGAAATATTTTCCTGGCAGGAAGCAATCAAAGATGCTGCAACATGTGGGCTGAGTTCCCCAGCATTGAGGAAACTAAGGCGGCAGAATCTTCAATGTGAGTAAATCTTGAATGAAGTTTATTTCCATTGTAAACTGACTGTTTCACTGTTGTGTTTTTTACCCGCCCAAAGGAAGCAATTGGGTATGTGGCACTTGATGAGATGCATCCCAAGGACTTGTACCTTGACACACTCAATTGCTGCGTGAAGCAGTTGCCTGTCCATGGAATCAACTGCTTTGACACATTTTTAAATAGTGGATGAGAGTGAGCTGATGAAGTACCAAAGCTGATATGGGTGGAATTAAGCTGGTTAAAGATACCAGATCTCTTAAGTAATAATATCCAAGCTTCTGCCATCTTAGTTTCCTATCAAGCTGGCATAAAATTGATGGCATAAATTTAGGGAAACAGATATAGGGTTAGCCCCAGATATGATGGTTTTACTACAGATACATCATTCATGCTTGAGACTTATACAGATACCATGCTCTAACTTTTAAGATATAATGAGGTGATTGATTCAATTATGATGGCTTTAAAAAAGATGAAACTTTGCCATGGAACAGGTTGTCCTGGCAAATTTGGAACTTATGGTTGGTTATAGATCTATTCGCTAGAAACAGAGTAAACTTATTGGGCCTAGAACCCAGGTATCCCTATAACCCTATATACAGCCTTCCCAGTTGGGCACTTTTTAAAAAAAGCTAGACTTTTATTTAAACTATAAGAGCAGCAGTAAAGGGACCACTGCATTAGGAAAAGTGGGGATAGAGAGCCAATAAATGCTTTTTTATTGACATTTGGATTGTCTGGCTGGTCCATGCTGGAAAACTTCAACTCTGGGTAAGGTCTAGTGAGAACATTGACATAGAGTCAGGGCCAAGTGAAAGTCCCGGAAATTGAACCTGGGGCCCCTGGGGCTAAGTGGGAATGCCTCGACCAACTTGGGCACACCCAGGTTTCCCAGTTGGGCACTGCAAGTAATTTTTTTAAAAGCTAATGCTTAGAATATAATTAAAGAAGTAAATGTTTTAATAATGGCTTATTCTAATCCAGGCAGCGTCAAGGCTCTTGACTGGATTGGAGTTGTCAGAAATAAAGGTACCCTATACTCATAAACGTAAACAGTATGGAATCTGGGTGTATTGGAGGCAATTGTAGGATTTTTTGATACTTGAATTATATTGGGAGGATTTTTCATAATAGATGATAGCTAAGATTCATGCATGAGAGATGGCAACTTCGTTAACATTTTAATCGGTTGTTCTTCAAGTACCAGGCATCGTTGTGGACATCTGCTGTTACGGTTGACAGGCGGGAGGCCGAGCAGGTAGGGTCTTCCATTGAGTCTGTGTTGCAAATCCTTGACTTGCCCTTTTCAATGTACCTTTCCAGATGGGTATGCATGTAGCCGGTGAAGATGGGTGGGACGTGGGGGACGAGATCGTTCTCGTTAACGACACGCGTGTATATGACTGGCTGCTGGTTGAACCAGCGTGCGAAGTCAAGGTTACCGACGCGTGGCTGGCCAAACGTGATAACCTTGACCCGTTCCCACCCAATTTTCAAGTCCCGGTGGACTTGGATGGATGCAATCTGAGCTACTGCCCCTCCAAGGGAGTGGCCTGTCACCACCACGTCATAATCTTTGTAACGCCCTTTGGCAAGGAGCCGCTTCAATATATGGATAAACTCGGGGGCCATGGCATCAGCAATGTTCTTAAACCCAGTGTGGACGCTGGCTTGCGGAGTAACGTTAATGGAGGTTTGGCTGAACACAACGTTCTCAACCCAGTTGGTGTTGGTGTGGGTGCCGCGGAAGGCCAGGATGATCTCCTTGCGTGCAGTGTTGACGGCAACGATGGCTCGGGTATCGAGAGTTGCGTGATTCAAAATCTTGAGAATGTGGAACTTGGGGCCAAGCTCCCTGCTGTACGTGCCGTTGAATGCTAAAAGCTCCTTGTCCTTACAATATGTTACGCCTACAACGGGGAAGTAATGCTTTGCTGCGCTTGACGACCATGGCTTGACTTTGACCTTGTCGCTATTTGCTACTCTTACTTCTTCATTGGGCATTTGGAGGTCCTCAGCTAGGGTATCTACGGTGCCAATTGTCTTTCCATAATAAGGATCTGTTGTTATTGAGGGGTTGTTTGGCTCTCTAGCCACTACCTGTACCATGTCTTCTATGGCCTCTCCCATCACAACACCTAGTATGCACAGAGTCAGCTTCATTATGCACAACTACAAAGTAATGTTGGCTATATAGACACAGCTGTCTTTTTAAGAAGCCCATCATCTTGATAATTACTCATTACATCTTTTGATGATCTTCAGCCATTAACAAATTCACATTTGTTTACCAATTTATTAGCCAGGATAGAAGTGACATGTCTGGCCGTAATATTACTTTGGTTCTACTCAGAATAAAACGCTTCAAGTCATTTAAACCTCGCTTCAGCTTGATTTTCTTTTAATTCAACGCTGGCATCTTGGATGAGCTCATTCAACCATGCCTGCTTTTAAGTGGGTAGATTTATTCAGCTTCCACTAGCCGCTCGGTTCCACTTCCAGACATTCACCCACTTGTTCCGCCATTCCTAACCCCCCTTATATCGATTAAATGGATAGGTCCTATGCTTTAACCTCTTATCCCAACTATGAGATTAAACCTGATTTGATTGCAATGTAACCAATCAATGTTTCAAAGTACCCTGGAGACATATATATGATTGCACATGGTTTAATCGCAATCTAGGATATTTCCTATCCCAAGTCAGAAGCGAAAATTTAGTTCCACCTAGGACTCCAAGAATTTAACTGTCTAATCAAGTGGTGGGGTTGGACTAGGGCTGCGGGGGATTAAAAACGCGCCGATTACGGCAAATGCTGTAATGATGCATCCAAACTGTAGCGTTTTTGGATTTTGTATTCCCCTAATTTAGGGGAATCCGAAATTAAAATGGGTATAGGTACCTCCTTATTTCCAGATGAGCCAGCTTTCTATAAATATTTTAATAAACTTTTTATTTTTGACTAAAAATCAAATTTGATTATCTATTTTTTATTTTAAAATCTGAAAGAAAAAACATAATTTTTATTTTAAAAAAAAACAATCCAAAAAACATTCGTCTACAGATGGTGTATGGCTATGATTCCAGAAAAATTGTAGCCAAAAAGATTTCCAGAAATATCTCCTGATCTGAGACAGCTGGCCACTTTTTTATAAACCAGCCATTGTTTCAGATCTGCCGCAGCCCCAGGTTGGACCCAGCATTTATACTTGATTGGGTGAAAGCTGTTGTAATGGTGGAGTTGCGGCAAAATTTGGAAGTGTTCCCGAAATGATGTATCATAACTGTGCTGTTTTAGCGAGATACAAGGGGGGAATATTTAGAAACTAGATAATAATCTTTATTGAGAGATAGGGATTATATAGTCAATGTGAATCAAGGATAAGAGGAGCATGATTGTGCTGATCACACGGTTGGATGGTGAGGGGGGTGGCTTGATCCTGGTAATGAGTCAAGCGCCAAAACGAGTTACCCACCGGGAAGGATAAGCTTTTGTTCATGTTATTGTATTTGGTAATCCGAGTTGTTTTCCTAACTTGGCTTTGGGTGAATGGATAATTGGGCCACAGGTCACAAACCTGCTTACTCAGAACCTTGCTGGTGGGTTGAGCCTGCTTTTTCAACACCCCCCCAGCTGAGGGTCAGTCTCCTCTGGGGGCAAGTCGTCAGGGAGGTTGTTGGGAGCCCAGGTGCCATACTGGACTAACTGTTGTTTTGTGGCGGGTAACACAGTCTCTCATTGCTTTTGTCTTGCCTTGCAGGGTCTGAGGCAATCATGGTAGAGGACTTTGTCCTGTTTGCTTTTTCTGAGTCCTTGCACAAGGTAAGTGTTGTTTTTGTTTACCTTTAGGATGATGGCAGGGCCAACTTTTCTGGTTGCAGTTTACTCTTGTCGGTATTCATGACCCAGACTTTGTTGCCAATCTTGTGTCTGTCTTAGATGGGGACAAAGGTCTTTAGTAGATGCTTTTCTTCTTTTTCTGGTTGGTCGCTATTGGCCTGTATGACCTGGGGATCTGAGCGGGGAGGAACCTTGTCTGGCATCTTGTCATGAATGACATTTCAATACTTGTATTGAAAACCCAAGAGTTGAACCTCAGTCCCCAGAAGGCGGATCAAACCCTCCAGACCAGTCCAGGACCCGCCAATCCGTTAAATCACAGACTCAAACTGGTATATTACTCCGCGTTCCGCTAGCCTACTACAGAGGACCTTATTACTCAAGTTACGCAAAGTGGACAAGAACCCGCCCACTTGCTAAATTGCATACCTGAGTTAACGAGTTACTCCGAGATCTGTCAGTCTCCCAAGGACAATTCCCTGAATGGTCATCAGATTGACGCTAACCTTGAGCCACCAAAGACCTGAACCTATGCAGAGGTTGCAGCTTGCCTTAAGGAGGTTAAAACAAAATCTATTTTTAACTTTACCAATGACCACCAGCAACTGCCAGTCTTCCGCCCAGAAGGGGTAGTACAATTGGAATACTCAGGTGACATAGTGAACAGTGGCGGCGGAACAAAGCATTGACATTCCTATTTTCCAGAGCAGGCACAACCTGGATCTGCTGCCCTTGAGACCCCAAGCCAAGACCCATGTACCGCCAGTGCCTGGTCTGCAAACCTGAACCCTGCAAAAATCAAAGAAGCGAAGTCCCAGGGTATAAAAACCCTGGCGGTACAGTGAAGACCCCATTGTCATTTTTGATAATAAAGTTTTATGAACCTTTGTTTTGAACAAATCTTACCCTATCTAGTTTTAGTGATCTTCCATCTTAATTCAGGTCAAGTAGACTACCAGGCTGCCGCCCCCTTCTGAGCCCAACCTGCCAAATCACCCCAGGCATCATACTGCCCCCGGGAGCTCCCTTTGGACCTGTGCACTTTACCAAGTACCCCCCCCCCACCCGGCCTATTCAGAGTATGGCTTGGAAACTATTCTCATTGACAACCCTTTGGCAAGGACTAGAAGTACCAAATACATAGGACGTGAAGGAAAGAGAGTCAAGATACCGCCCTTATTATTCAAGGACAATTACAACTACCTACCAGTGTACTTTGTTCCCATGACTCCGCCATTACCCCCAAGACCAGACCGCCCCTTAGAACCCACCACTGCCGCCAAGACCACCTATACCCAACTGTTTGGAGTACTCTATATTGCTTTGACAGGATTGGTGGATTCCGTGGTCCCCAACTCTGGACCCTGGTCCTTGCTTGGGCAATCTTTATCTTATATTATCAAGTTAGCACCCATTCTATGGTGGGCCCTACCCACCGGCTCAACCGCACCTAACCCCGAGCCGCCCAATGCCTCTGCCTATGACTGGCTTCCTGATACATCTCCAGCTTAGGTCCTGATAACACCTGGATGATATTGGGTTGTGTTGCATAAACTAGCTCAAAGGGGCTTTTGCCGGTGGATCTGTTCACACAGGTCCGGCATACAAGTAATGCAGTTAGTAGCTGCTTGTACCAGTCCTCAGGTCTCCTGACAGTGAGCTTGGCCAAGGCTTGCACAAGGCTGCTATTCAGCCACTCCACACGTTCATTGGCCTGAGGATGGTAAGGTGTTGTCACCATGTGCTGGACCTCATTCTTAGTGAGGTAAATGTTGATATCTTCAGAGGTCAATTCTTTGCCTCTGTTGGTTATCAGGAGTTCTGGATTTCCAAACTTGCTGATGGTTTCTTTTCCTATGAAGCATCATATGATATTGCTTGTATGTGTTTTAACTGCTTGGGCTACTGGCCACCGCGTGGAAAAGTTGATGGCAGTAATAATGTACTTTTTGTCATTATGTTTTCTGGGCATAGGCCCCACAATATCCAGGGACCATACTTCAAATGATAGTTGTGTGCGGATGGGTAGTACTGAATTAGGTGGTGTCTTGCTTCTTGCAAATTTTCCACATACTTTGCACTGGTCCAAGACTTCCTGAACGTCTCAATATAAAGTTGGCCACCAGGCCTTGTGTTTTAGGAACTTGTAGAGATTATGGCTCTTTGTATGGCCCAGGTCTCTGTGATAGCGCAAGATGGTATCAACTCACTAATGTGTGGGAATGTATGGGATGGTTGACCTGTCAGACATTTTTTGGTGTAGGGTTCCATAGCCATCGGCAAATAGGTGCTTGTTTTTGATGATGGTTTCTCTTGTGATATCTGTAGTACCAGGGGGGAATCCTTTGTCTTTTGTACGCAACACCAGGAGAGGCCAGTCTGGGTCAAGCCCATTCTTGTCCCTCGTGGCTCTGACGTATAGCCATGACAGCGCATCAGCCATGGCCAGCTCTGGGCCTGGCTTATATTGTATGATCATGTTGAACCTTTCCAGAAGTTCCATCCATCTGGCTTGTCTGTGGGATAGGTTTGCTTGGGTTTTGAAGTAGATGAGTGATTTGTGGTCTATCAAGGCTGTGAATTCTTCTTGTTGTTCTAGGTAGCAATGCCATTTGACTAGGCAGTGCACAACTGCCAACAGCTCTTTGTCATGTATGGGATACCAGCACTTGCCATCTGTCAGCTTTCATGATTTGTAGGCCACGGGTAGAAAATCACCATCATTGTTTTTGATTTTTAGTACTCCCCCAATGGATGCGTCAGAGGCGTCTGTCTCCATTTAACGCTCCTCATCATGTTTGGGGTATTGGAGAATGGGTGCTGTCATAAGCTTCTCCTTAAGTCGTCTGAAAGCAAAGGTCACGTTGGGGGGTCCATACAAACTTAAATTTGCGGCCAGTAATGGCAGACAGAGGTGCAGTTAGGACGCCACAGTTGGGTATGAATTGCCATACATAGGTGTCATAACTGTGCTGTTTTAGCACAGTTACACGGGGAAAAATATTCGGAAACTAGATAAAATCTTTATTGGGAGATAGTGATTATATAGTTCATGTGAATCAAGGATAGTTGGAACAAGATTGGTGATCACACAGCTGGATGGAAGAAGGGGATGGCTTGATCCTGATAATGAGTCAAGCGCCAAATTGAGGTATCCACCATGAAGGATCATCATCTGTTCATGTTGTTGGATTTGGTAATTTGAGTTGACTTCCTAGTCTGGCTTCAGGTGACCGGGTAATCGGATTGCGGGTCACAAACTGGCTTGGTTGGAACCTTGCTGGCGGGTTGAGCCTGCGGTTTTGACATAGGCAAACATCCCCAGGAATGTGTGGATTTCTGACTTGTCCTTTGGCAGTGGCATTTTGAAAATAGCCTGGATCTTCTGGCTGTCAGGGTTAATGCTGTCTTTCAAAACTATGCGTGCCAAGAAGGGTAGTTGTTCACAGAAGAACTGGCACTTGGAGGGTTTGGCTAGTAGCTTATGTTGTGCTAGGGTGGCAAAGACTGCCTCTAGGTCCTTGTGATGCTGTTCCACTGAGGGGCTGTAGACAATCATGCCATCCAGGTATACCAGGGTGTGCTTGCCAATGTGGGGAGCAAACACCTTGTTCATAAAGGTCACAAAGGTTGATGGGGCGTTTGTCATATCAAAGTTGAGTACCACACACTTGTATGAACCATATTTAGTATGGAAAGCTGTTTTTGGAATGTCTTCTTCCTTGATACAGATATGGTTATAGCCTGAAGTCAGATCAATCTTGGAGAAGACTGTAGCACCTCCCAAGGCATCAAAGAGGTCATCAATGAGTGGTAGTGGGTAACAATTCTTGATGGTAACTTTGTTTAGGGCTTGGGTTTCTGTGACTAAGCACAGGGTAACATCTTTCTTTGCTACAAAGAATACAGTAGAACCAAAAGGGGACTGTGAGGGGCGGATAAGTCCTTTCTCTAACACCTCTTTGAGGTAAGCACACAGGGTGTTGTCCTTTTTTGGGGTGAGGCAATAGATGGGTTGCGCCTTAGGTACCACTCCTTTGAGTTGTATGGAGTGTTGGATGTGTTTCTCTGGTGGCAACCCGGGCAGAGCCTCTAGAAGATTTCTGGGTGAAGAGCTACAATTTCACAATTCTGAGGTGTGGTGGTGTCCTGGTGATCTTTAAAATGGATCATCTTGTACTGGCAAGAGTCCCAGTCAATTGCTTTAAGGTTCTCCTGTTTGTCCAAAGTCTCTGTGATACGTAAAAAGACATGGTTGTGCAGGAGTTGGTCTACTGAGTCAGGGTAGATCTGGTGGTTCACACCTTCACGTTTGATGGTCAGTACAGAGGTTGCCCAGTCTAAATGGGGGTTGTTCTTTTACAGCCAGTCCAGTCCCAGTACAATGTTAAACTTGGGAAAGTCAATGATGGGACCTTGGATGATGGTATGTAGGTTCTCTAGCATGACGGAGAAGGGGGCAGTTTCCCATGTCACGGCAATGTGATGTTTGTCAGCTAAAACCACGTTTTTAATCTGCAAAGGATTAGTGGTTAACTTGAACTTATATACAAAGCTACTGTTGACTAGGGTTCAATCTGCACCCAAATCCAGGAGTGCTGAGCCTGTGTAACTGCAAAAACAGAAAGGATAGGACATCAGTTTATTGGGATGTCTGGTGATGGTGTACAGTACTGGGTCTTCTGAGGGTACTTGAATCATTGGATATTGATCCACGTCCTCAGGCTGGTATTCATTGTTGGGCAAGTCAGGAATAGTCTGGGGAGAGCTTGGCTTGCTTAATGCTCTCCCCAGGCTTTTCCCTTGTCTTGATTGTCCTGAGTGGCAGTGACGCAGAAATGGGTGCATTTTGACTGACCATTGTTTCCATTTACATCCAATTGAACCCATGGGTTTGTGGTTGGTGTTGTTCTCGTTGCCTCCAGGAGGTGGTCAAGCAGAGCGCCCGCTTGGATGGGAATCCTTGGAGCGCTCTCTTTTCCCTGTTTGGGCCTTGTGGAGAGCGTTGGACGTTTGCATTACTTTCTCTGCCTTGCAGTATAGGCTTTGCAAGTTGGTTACTTGATCCAGGTTCACGTGTCTCATTAAGTGAAACTTGAGAGCATCATAGTACATGAGGTGGGTGGCTGGAGTGTCAAAAGCCATGTCATAGGGGGCATGTAGTTGGAGTTCCTTGTAAGCGCGGTTGAGTTCCTTTATAGTGCCAGTCTGGGTCAAGTTCTTTGCTTGGCGGATGATCATGAGTGTGGTGTCCTTCAGCACAAATCTTGCCATGAAGTCTTTTTTGGAGGTGTCCCAATTCTTCTTGGTATGTTCCTCATGCCACTTGTTGCACCAGGTGCCAGCATTATGAGTCAGTCAAATGAAGATTTCTGCAATCCAGAACCTCTGTGGGCATTCCATCTGTGCTAGTTTGCTTTGAGCAGATTGGATCCATGTCACAGTGTTGTTGTTGTTGGCTCCTGAAAAAGGTTCCAAGGCAGTGCTTCAAAGTTTTTGGGCTACATAAGCTGGTATGGTACTCTCATCAGTTGGACAAGGCATAGCAGGGGTAGCCTGGAAGAACCCTTGTGCAGACATGGCGTTGAAGGCAGAGAGCAGGATCACTGTTTTTTAGTGTAGGACAAAGCCATCAGGTATTTCTGTACCAGGTGTGTATGGGGTCCAGTCCAGCGGGAGGCCGGACATGATTTTATCAAGGATTTGTTGACCGTGGCGGGTACGGGCAACAGGCAGAATTTTGCAAGATAAGGTAGGATGGGGAACCTACCTGTTCTATTAATGTTATAACTGTGATGTTTTAGAAGAGTTACAAGGGGAAAAATATTTATAAACTAGATAATAATCTTTATTGAGAGATAGGGATTATATAGTTCATGTGAATCAAGAATAACAGGAGCATGATTGTGCTGATCACACAGTTGGATGGTGAGGGGGGTGGCTTGATCCTTGTAATGAGTCAAGCGCCAAAACAAGTTACCCACCAGGAAGGATCAGCTTTTGTACATGTTATTTTATTTGGTAATTCAAGTTGTCTTCCTAACTTGACTTCAGGTGAATGGATAATCAGGTTGCAGGTCACAAACCTGGTTACTTGGAACCTTGCTGGCAGGTTGAGCCTGCTGTTTTGACAGAGGTATAAAATGCCAAATTTTCAAAGAATTGAGATTGAGTAAAAATTGTAAAGTTGAAATATGCAGGAAAAATTCCCCAAGCAAAGGCATTGGAAAGTGCAGCTTAAGAAAACTAAAACAGACAACAACAAAATCAGATATTAGGAAATATGGTGGATCCAGGTCCAATCAGTCCATCCCACTATTATCCTGCCCTTGAATCTTTTTTCCATTACCTTCCTTCAACAAAGCTTCAAAGAGCTTTGTCTCCAGGGAGAAAATTTTATGGGACAATGCTTTGTTATCATCCCGCCAACGGGCCATGATCTCAACACTCTTTTCCTCCCTTGCTCTTAAAGCCTCAATTTCACGATTTGCCTTTGCTTTCACTTGTTGTAAGATTTTGTCCCATCCTACTAACAGGTTCCACGAATCCCACACATAGATTTGGTTTCCTTGGGCAGGAGTCCCTTCTTTTGCAAATCAATTGGAGTATAACTCTTCAAACGCAGCCTTACTTCCACCAAGGACTCCACAGGCACAGTCTTGGTGACCTCCAGGCTTGCCCAAGCTTCCTCCAACAAACTTGTAGGAATCTCTTTCCTGGCAGCAGTGGTTTCCATGCAAAGTACTCCAAATTTGGCCCTTTCATATTTTAACAAAGAAGACATAATAATTGAAAAGGTAGTTGAGGGGAAAGCGTCAAAATTGACAATATATCTTTATTAAAGTGTAGCTGTTTTTGCTTATATACCATTCAGGGCATATTTGGCTGAAAACCCCTCTGGTTCCTGAATCAACCTATGATTCATCTCATGTGATCTATGATGTTCAAGTCATCCAAACCTAGATCTTTACCTAAAATATCACCATTATTTCTCAACCTATGAGAATCAACCTACAATGGGAAGAAGTCACCTGACTCCATTCATCCCAATGTACCAATTCAGCATGGAGCTTCCTCAGCTCCCGGCACCAAAACCCTGTGGATTAAACATCCCAAAACTTAGCTATTAATGTTCCAACTGGGAACCAGCTGATCAACCCTGAACTCCTAGGCATCCCTGTCTTTATTTAGTTATCTTTTCATTTAATGGTTTTTTGCCTTAAAACCCATTAAAACGCTCTGAAACTCAAACCAGGCAGTGCCCCAGCGCCTGAAAAAATTTGATAGTGGCGCCTCGGCGCTTTGCAAATCCATTAGGCGGTGCGGCGGCACTTTTAACCCAATGAATTTGCCAAAGCGGCGCTTTTAACCCAAAATTTGGGGGGTTACTTATGGTTGACCTTAACCAAACTTCTTGATATAATCAAGACAATTTAACCAATATAATTAAAGCCTCATTAATTATATTCCCATGTAATTATTAATTAATCTTCCCAATTAATCAAATTGTTTTTGAGACGCTAGTCTCCAAGATTGATTCAGCCAATCTTGCATTCTGTTCTTTTATTGAACCTAGATATCCAGTTTTCAGGAATCTTTACCTTAAGACTTCCAATCCAACCTATCTACATTCAATAATCAGAAAAACAGAGATAACTTTATATTTTGGAGCATTTATTTGGCTAAATACTCAATAGTGACTGTCGTACAGTCACAGGAAAGTGTCACTGAATTTCGCAAGTAGAGAATCTCGCAGATTGGTTTAACAATCTCCTCAATTTTGAGATCAGGAGCATCAAAGAACAGAACAGAGGCCGCAGACACTGCAAAACTGATGCCACGGCCAGCAAGATATCTCACAGGCATGTATGCAAGGAGAAGCTCCATATTATGTAAAATCTTTAAAGCTTAAAACTGTAAAACTTTTGGTAAGTTATGATGTTTATTGAACTAGCACAGTAGTTCTGGTAAATTTTCAAGTGATATTGGGGTTTGGAATAATGCTGATGTGGCAGGGGGGCTTTTGTCTCCAGGCCTCCAGGATTGACCAAAAGTTCTGTGGCGTTATAAATCAATTTTTGGGCCAAAAAACACTAAATACCTGGTTTTTGGGTTTTTGGGCCTTAAACGGCAACTTTTTGGGTCCTGTTAAAAGGTGCACCTTCTTGGCCACCGCCCACTTCCTGCCAATTGCTTGATTCAGGTCAGTGTAAGTCTTCAGTGGTATTTTCTGACTGAGTGTATTTTTGTTGGGGTTTCCTGTAACAAGTTGTCAGGGAATTCTCCTCTGACTACATTAATCATATCCACACCATAGTAGCCAACCACAATATACAACAACAAAGTATTTGGACACAGTCTTAAATCTGGTCTTGAACCAGACAGGAATCAACCCCAGAACCCTAGTAATGTGTCCAACGTTAATCATAGTTCACACTATCAACTTACTTTACCTATTTAGGTTGAATTCATTGATTTGGTTTGTGCTTTTGCTCCCAGATGTAAAGAGTTTAAAGTTAAACTGCCACTAATAATATCAATCACTGCTTGGAACATGATTGTCTATCCTTCCAGTAGTTTTTGCTTTTAAACCAGGCTACTAAGTGACAGGTTTATTCCTGTATTATCAGTTCAATTCACCAACAACTCCTTTTCTTCTTACCCGGACTTCTCAGAAAGTGGTTCTGTTTCTCTTGTTGTTTCTGTTTCTGCCTTGCCTTGGAGGTATGCACCAATCATGTAAACAAATTAATGATGGGAAACCTCTCAAAGGTTTCTTCATGAAAGAAACTGAGGTTCTTTTATCCTCTACCTTATTTCTTCTCCTCCACTCATCTTTTCACTCTCTATCTTATTTTTAGCTTCCTTGAGCAATATTTAAGCCAGCTTGATTTCTATATCATCCTTGTTCCAACAATAAAGCTATTCCTTCTATTCTAAATTTGCCTACACTTTTCTCTGCACCCTCCTTTTGAAACCATGAAAGGAAGTCAATTCCTGTTCTGGTTTCTAGTTCTTCTCCTTTATGTGTTATTGGCCCTTAAAAATTCAACTCCCACCACAGACTGGCACAATTCTTCTCCTGATGATTCCCACCAGAATGAGTCCCTGGAAAAAGGTTGGTTCAAATATCCATCAGGTCACTGGGGAAGATAGTTCCAGTACAGCTTGTCCACAGCCCTACCTCAACCCGCTGAACCTTCCTTGGTGAGACCAAATGCCTCCTTCTATCTGTTGACTTACCTGATAGGATTTTACTTGCTGGGTAGATTCAGTTCAATGATAGGTTGGTTTGCATTCCTAGGGCACTTTGGTCACCTGGCTATGGTTACAGTACCTATTGGTTCAGTTATTACAGGGCCTAACTTAGGGGCCTTTTCCCATCAGATTGGGAACCTGTTCCCTCTCAAGTGGGTACCTGACACAAGTGATGCCAACCAAGATGTCTTTATACATGACAGCTGTGGAGCCCCACTCCAACTTTACACTGTTGTAGTGAACAACAAATATTGAATATTCAACACAAATAGAAAAGGGGGATACAAGAGCAAATCACACAGGAGACAGCAGCGCCTGCCTCTGCAGATCAGTTACAACAAGCACCAAAAAGTGCAGTGAAAGATATAAAGATAGTTTATTGGGGATCAAGGAAGTGAGAATATAGGCCAGTTACAAAGTTTTGATTCAAGCTAGCTGAAATGAGTTCTGAATATTTGTAGCCCATTAAAATTTATCACAACAACATACAAGCTTCCATAAAGCAAACATATTGATCTGACTGATCCAAATCTCATACCCTGTTCTAGCTTGGCTTATACTTTTTGAAAGCCCTTAGGAAGGCACTTTGATTTCAAACCATTGGAGATGTAAGGTCTTGCCCATAGTGGTGCAAGGTTATAAACTAAAGTGTGTAGAGAATTAGGATTAAGATTTAGAAGGTATAAAAAGGTAGGAACTGTCTGTAATATGATTATAAAGAATCCTGCTAAGAACCTATACTGGGTTACAAAAGGCGTGATAGAATTTAAGAACCCTAAACAAAGAAGATAAAACAAGGTATTTAATAGTGAACAATTATTAACTAATGGAATGTTGATATTGAGATACTCTCCATCAGCAAACTGGTACATATAACTATTAAAAGATTCCTTAAGGGAAAATAATGGATACAACAAGCCTAAGGCTTGCTGTTTTAAAACTTCCATTTATTAAAAACAAGAAAAGACAAAACTTAAAATGAATTAATAAAAATGTGTAAATTTCTAAAAATTAAGATCTCAAGTTAAAAATTGACAAAGATATGAAGGGTAGAAATTACTTAGAATTTTGGCTTAAAGCCTACTCTTCAAAAGCTCTTATTTATAGAAAAAAGCCTTTCCAGTTGAAGATTGATAGCCAGGGAGAAAGCAGCCAAGAAGAGGAGCAACTGGGGAAGTTTGGAGATGACCAGGAAAATAAAGAAGAATAATAAGACCAGTTTGAAGTATATCTGCAATGTGAAGCTGGGGGAAAGCGGCAACGACGTAACCAGGAGTTTTGAAAGGTAAGTGAAAATTAAAGTTCTCTAACTTTAAAGTAGAAAATATATATGCTAATAGAATAGCTGGAAGAGAAATCCAATGATGACAAAAGAAATTTAAACGTGAATTGACATAAAACAAGGTAAAACTTAAAGTACTTAATTATTAACTCTTTAAATCAAAATTTCAAATATTTAAAAAAATAAGAGAAAGATTAAAAAAGCAAAAACAATAAAAATAACCTAAGAAGCCTGCCCTTTGGGAAAGGGCATGACAGGAGACTAGATTTGATAAGCAAACCCTAAACTAATACCAAACACGGTGGCATATTGCTTATAACTATTGGGAAACTTTGAGGGTTTGTGGGAAGTGAGGCCATTACAGGTGATATCCCAAACCAGTTAACAGCCAGGCAACTTACATAGGGGAAACAATAAATAAATGAGAGAAGGGTATTACAATTGTTGATCAGACAAGCTAGGCAGCTATGACAGAGCCCACTATATCAACTGCTTATGACAATCCCATCAAAATTGGCATTACACATCAACATTAAAGTGTGTCACAAGTGACAAACTCTTATCAACTATGCTTATTGAAAACCCTCAACTACAGGATTCAAACCCTGGCTCCCTGCGGGCCGCCAGCCTGCAGGGCCAGCCACAGTTTTTTGGGCTCAAACCAGAGCAGGATTCAACTTCGGAAAATCCTTTGAAGCTTGATGAATCAAATTCACCTACATCAACACTTCCCACACTAAAGGTTCCTGTTAAGTCAACCAATCAGCAGGTGAGTCCAGCCACAGATCCAAAAATAACTCAGGCCCACGCGGAAGGGGAAACAGAGAACCTTCCCATAGAACACAGGCCACCCAGAGATAACCAATCCCACAACCTGCCTAAGGAATTCAAGCATTCTCAGTTTGAGCCAGCCAATGTGTCAGGATTCTCCTTTCTATTTTTTACTGCTAGTACTCTACCTTGGACTCCATTATTATTTTGAAGAATTGGGTTATCATTTGGCTCATTTTATTTGGAAATATTCCCTTATCATCATTCTTTTTTGACCGGCAATATTCTCTCTATTTTACAGTTAGTTTTAAGTTCAAAGCTTATCTTGTTTTCCTCCTGGACAATTTTTGAACTGTGGACCTAAAATGTTAGTTAAAAACATTCAAATCCAAAATCTGAATACCTTTTTGCTCTTCTAGCTTACGCCAGCATCTTCAGACCATGTTTTTCCCGCTCTTCTGCTTTTTGCTCTTGCTCTGACCTCCTGCCAAGCAATTACTGTTACCCTACTATCTCCTTTAAGTTGGTGATTAACTTTTTAAGTTTAAACCATAAGAAACATGTGCTTCTGCTTTTGTTTTCCCTACACCATTTCATTAACCAATCTTGGTTAAAGCTTATTCACCTCAATTCTGCACCTCACTACCAAGTAAAATAAAAAGGCTTGGTTTTCTAATCTTAACAATAAGTTGAGATTGTTTGACTTGCACCTCAAAAAAGGTACTTGTTTAGTTTTTTGACTTGTGTTTCATTTCTAAATTTTAGTTTAAACTTTCTTTCCAATCTTATGATCCCTTTTGAATTTCTATTTCATCAGTTAGGTAGTTTCTATAATAATACACACAATTTGATTATTGATAGTTTTAATCCTCCAACTAGTGGTGAGCAATTCCCTGACTTAGAAATTGATTTTTTGACCAAGTCCTCAGTCATTAAGACTGGACTCTACTTTATTTTCTTAGGATTAATTAATTGCCTGAGCCCTTATTTTACCTCCTATAAGCTTCTAGGAGCCCTAGTTCAGTTGTTACTACAAACTCTGCCTAATTTTTTGTATTTGACCAACATAAATATAAACGGTATAAAAGCTTTAATTTAGAACCATCCTCCCCAAACTATAAGACCTTACAC